>NC_051165.1:134623525-134888525 GCF_013339725.1 Rhipicephalus microplus
AAAGTCACCAGCTGCAACCACGTAAATAGTAGCTTACCAAGGGAACACACAGGGATTTTTTTCCCCCGATAATTGTCCGAGGCAACTTGGGACGTAAACCAGAAACATTGTGCACACCCGATGACCGGATGCATAAAGGCCGAAAGCTTCGTAACATCGGCTCCAGGGTGAATGGTCTCCGAGATAACAGAAAGGCCACACTCAATGCTGGCACAGGCTAACGTTCTTCCATCTCGGCAAACGCCTCGGTAAGCACGTAAGACCGATAAGCGGCGTTGTGTGCTTCACTGTTGGCGTCGACCTTCTTCTGCTGTTCTTATCAAGAGCACAGGAAGCGCGTCATCTCATGGGGGCAAACGATTGGATTTTTGTGTATGTGGGACGCGCTGGTAGGCACCTGTAACATCGCACTTGCGAAGAATTTCTTAGCTAACTTTGGCGACTCTGAGTGCATCTATCTCTTTATCTAGCCGCCTACAACTTTGTGCTCTCCAGATTATATCATTAATATAATTTATATTAAGTGTGGTATAGCACAACTTGACTGTATGAGAAGCCGGAAGGACTGGTCGTATCACGAAAATCATCATGATATGTCCAGTTCTTGTCCTTCACGACATGGCTTACACGCCATGGCCATGGAGCTCTTGCAGCCATCTCGTTAACTTGATATATCCAAAAATTCGTATTATCAGGCATTCATACTTCACCCACATATATGGGAGGTGGTAATATTGTGGGCATTTAGAACACGCTTCTTCGTTACCTGTACGTAACCATCATCACATATATATAGTGTTCCTCATCTGCTTCCTTAGTGGAGATATCTCTTGAGTCTTTTCTGTGCCATGGAGGCGACTGTTTTTGGCCACGGCTTTCAGGCCTAATGTAGGTGTGTAAAGGTGGAGGTGATGGGTACTATGTAAGCCAGGTTTGCTGGCGCTGGTCGTGCATAGTAAGGCTGGTTTTGCGTGCTGGGAGCCAGGGACGCCAGGTGAGCTGGCGTCGTCGTAGTTGGCATCGGTAGAATGAAGGCTGGAGTAAGTGCGGTGACTTTCGCGTAAGCTTGTGGGGTTTTAGCAACGTGAAGGTCTGTGTATGCATTGCCAGTCACAGCCGCCAACTCCTCCTTAACGACGTTCCGTAAATTTGTACTGGGGGCATCCGAAGGAAGTTCACGTGCTGGAAAAGCGAGCGACTGCAGTTCCTCTCGTCTCATTGCGCGGATCATGGCTTGTAACGAGGCGTCGGAAGTAGGGTTGCCACGGATGGCTGCGGGAGAGTTGTCCAGCTGCAACCGTGTGGATTCGAGCTCGTCCAAGTGCTTGCAAAAGACCTACAATGTCAGCAATGGTAGTTGGGTCCTTTGCGACCAAAGCATTGAAGGCAACAAGCCCTATGCTTTTAAGCGGATGGCGCACTTTGTCTGTCTCAGTCATGAAGGCGTTGACGCGTCAACAGAGAGAGAGAACATCCTCGATCGACTCCCCTAGTTGTTGTTTGCGACCATCATGTGTTATCTTCGCCAAGCTGGCTCGAACTGCAGGAGTAGCGAAGTCTTGTCGCACATGTTCGTTGAAGACGTTCTAGTTGGGAAAGTCGATCTAGTGATTAAAAAACTAAGTCTTCGCCACGCCGGTAAGATAGAAGTAGACGTGGCGGAGCTTGTGTGAATCTCCTAACAGTTCACTGCACTCACTGTGTCGTATTGGTGTAGCCAGTCATGCACGTCTTCATTTCGGAGTCCAGCCAACAGAGGGCGCTCGCGAGGGGTCCACTTACGATGCAAGAGTGAGTAGCTCTGGCAGTCGTAGCCGGAGGGGTAAAGAGAGAAGCGCCTGAGGGTTCATCCTGCGGCATGCTTGTGGACATGTAGCCAAAGCGGCGACCTGAGCGAAGCTCCAGGTGGTAAAGCGGACGAGCAAGGACGAGGAATAGAGGAGCATTCATTACCACTAGCGACGTTTCAATATAAAAATCTTGATTTACATGTGATTTAACACTTCATTTACGTGCCACAGTCCCAGTGTGCTGACGTCCATTTCGCTATCTTGATGTACACCAAATGTATTGCGTGACGCGACTGTATGCCACACAAAAGTGGCAAGTACTAACACGAAGACCATGATATGTCAGTGCAACCTCACTGGCATGTCAGGCTCATGGCATGCTTACGGCAGTTTCGCTTGCTTCATATATACCAAGTTTGCTACCGCGCGACTTCCCTGTATGACGAACAGAAATGGCAGGTGTGAACGTGTAAATCATGGCAATCATGTTATGTACAGCATAAATAGCTCCTTGTTGGCTGCCTCACATTACCTCTCTTCCCGCAATGCACAATTTCTGCCGTGTTTTTCTTTTCCTTTTTTACAGAACAACTGTATTCTGTCAAACATAGGTTTCATGTAGTTGTACAGGTAAAGAACCACTCGCTAACTTAGTTTCTTTCTACAATGCTAAAAAACAAGGGTAAGCAACTGAAGAATTTATATAATGTGTGTGTGCGTGTGCGTGTGTGTGTGTGTGTGTGTGTGTGTGTGTGTGTGTGTGTGTGTGTGTGTGTGTGTGTGTGTGTGTGTGTGTGTGTGTGTGTGTGTGTGTGTGTGTGTGTGTGTGTTCTAAGAGAACTTGTTGTTGGGCTAGTTGGTAGATCATTTCGAAAAGTTAATTAAAGCGCGAAAACTTGACACGATCACTCACACACGCACACACCCATGCATGAAACACACAGCGCTCACTTCCAACTGATTTATTCATAGCTCGAAGACTTGAATATATACAGGACACATTGTGCGCACACACACCAAAGAAGGCCAACAGCATACATTATCAAAACGTACAGTTAATCAATGTCATCGCCTTAGAGCGATGAACTGAAGTTCGCTTGGAAACAACAAAACTGAAGGGGCGCTTACACAGTTATCTTTATTTTTTTTATGAAAAAGCCTTCTAACACTTCACGTGCAGTTTTACTTGCGCTTCTGCCCAGAATCTTTGTTTCGAAAAATCGTGCGTCACAACCACACGAGATGACATGCGCAACCAGGTGCGCATGCTTGTCATCTCTTTTCGTTAATTTTTGGGCGTGTTTTCTTAATCGGTCATTAATACACCGTTCGGTTTGGCCAATGTTCACTTTTCCGCAGGATAAGGGTATGGAGTACACAACCCCCATGGAACACTTAACAAAGGCCCTCTCATGTTTCTTCTGACAGCCGCGCTTCTTTCTGTCGCACACACTTTGGCACAGTCTTCCAATTTTTTCTGGTGCGGAAAACACCATCGGTACGCCGTGCCTGGCCGCGACTTTCTTAAGGTTGTGTGAAACCTTATGGATATATGGTACAACTTGTGGCCTAATCCTTAAGGGCTGGGTAGCAGTCATCGCTTCCCGTGTTCCACGTTTAAACTTCTGCAGAAGTGATTCAGCAACGGCCGTAATGACCAATTGAGGTCATTACGGCCGTTACGTTCATTAAGGGAACACGCCCAAAAATTATCGAAAAGAGATGACAAGTATGCGCACCTGGTTGCGCATGTCATCTCGTGTGGTTGTGACGCACGATTTTCAGAAACAAGGATTCTGGGCAGAAGCGCAAGAAAAATTGCACGTGAAGTGTTAGAAGCCTTTTTCATAGAAAAAAATAAAGATAACTGTGTAAGCGTCCCTTCAATTTCGTTGTTACCAAGCGAACTTCAGTTTATCGCTCTAAGGCGATGACATTGATTAACTGTACGTTTTTGATAATGTATGCTGTTGGCCTTCTTTGGTGTGTGTGCGCACAATGGGTCCTGTATATATTCAAGCCTTCGAGCTATGAATAAATCAGTTGGAAGTGAGCGCTGTGTGTTTGATGCATGGGTGTGTGCGTGTGTGAGTGATCGTGTCAAGTTTTCGTGCTCTAATTAACTTTTCGAAGTGTGTGTGTGTGTGTGTGTGTGTGTGTGTGTGTGTGGAGAGAAAAAGAGAGAAAGAAACTGTTTACCAGTGAAAAGTCATGTTTTGCCTGATTGGCCATAGTTAAAATCTCACTTTCCCTGTCGCTCAGGTTCTTCCTCAGCTGGTCGCATCAATCAATCTTCACTTGCCGTGGGAGAGAGTAAACTAAGAACGAGAATCTTTAGTGATTGTTTGAACATTTGCAAAGACGTGTACAGAAGCGAGAAAACGAAATAAAATCAATTGGAACCTCGCAGTTAATTGAAAACTTCTGTTGTTGGAAGCAAAAACAGAGTTCATGTCGACTGCTGAAGCTTTGGTTATTATAGCACGTGCCCACGAGCATAAAAAATTCTGAAATGTTCTTCGACGTTTTAGTATTGAGGTCATGTTCTACAACATAAAGCGCCATAAGTTTGCATGTCCCGTCATTTGAACAGCACCATAGTCATTGTTAATAACAAGCGAAAGGTGACTGTTACGTGGGTAAAATATCAAAGACCGGTCCAAAACGTTCCTGTAAGCAAACAATTAAAAATTGGCCATTTCATGCCTACAATAGCCCTGAATGTACTATATGCATAACACCGTGGTGGGTCATCACCAGGCCTCATCTATGCCTGGACGGGAAATGCACAGTTTGTCCTTTACCACCCGGGATATCATAGCCTATACTCTGTCGCGATATGCGCGTGGTCTCCGTGTGTCTGTAGACCAAGAGAAAGCATTTGACCAACTAGAGCACACGTATATCTTTAAAGTGCTCACAGCCATTGGTTTTCCTGGTACTTTTGTTGAATTAATTAAACTTACCTACTCTGGTATAAAAAGCACACTAGTTCTAGATGGTTGGGAGAGTGCTGCCTTTTCTATTACACGTGGGGTCCGTCAAGGATGCCCCTTGTCTCCTGTTCTATTTGTCCTCAGCCTTGAGCCATTTTTGTGTGCTCTAGAAGCAGATTCGCATGTCCGGGGTCTTGCGCTTCCCGGCAGCAGTACCGTAAAAGTCACAGCTTTTGCTGACGACATAACCCTGTACCTTTCAGATGCAGATAGTCTTTCTCATAGCCTGCGTTTATTCTTCAAGCATGGGGACATTTCAGGTGCTGCGCTAAACCTATCTAAATGCCGGTATTTGTTCATTGGCTATCCCAACTCCACACTTAGGTCCACATCTCTTCTTCAGCCGGCTGCGTCTCTTCGCACTTTAGGAATTCTATACAACCACTACGGCATTTGTAGCTCCGTTTGGTCAAACGCCCTCGATGAAGTAAAACAAGAAATTGAGAACGCCCGGGAATTCGACTTCCCGCTTCTTGAGCGGAGGTACCTTGCGCAGATTGTGTTTTGCGGTCGCATTTGGTACCTTTCTAACGTGGAACAGCCACCTTTACGCATCGTGAGGTCATTGCAGTCTGCCTTGTGTTCCTTCTATTGGTCTAGCGGCATTGAGTTGGTTTCTCGTGTGGCGTTAGGACAGCAGCGTTCTCAGGGAGGTTTTGCTTTCCCTTCGGTATCAATACGCTGCCGGCTATTGGCCCTGCGCTTCCTGTTGCGCCTCGTACAAGGAGAGGAATCCCCCGCGCGAACTCTGGCATATTATTTTCTAGGCACTCACCTTCGGTATTTATTTCCTAATGTGCGCCTTAATCAGGGCCCACAATCATAAGTACTTCCTTCGTTTTATGCAACAGCTGTCGCGTTTTTTCGTCATATCCAGTCGACTTGCCCTGATTTAGATGTGTTAGACAATTATGTAGTTGACACAACAGCCACGTTGTTGTTCCCGTTAGTTCCTCCAGCACGCCGCACCCGCTCTAGTCGTGTGTCTTGGAGCACGCTGCGGCATCATTTCTACCTGGCCACCTCCGGGACTTCCTGTGGCGGCTTGGTTGGGGCGTTCTTCCTACCCTTAACCGCCTAGAACGGTGGAGAATGGTCCAGTCATCAACATGTCAGAACTGCTCCCTATGGGAAACAAATCAGCATGTGTTAAGGCAATGTGTCGTTGCTCGTGTTTTCTGGAGGGCTGTGCATTGTTGCGCAAGACGGACCGATCCCGCCGAAGCCACCACTGTTGCGAAAGACGGCGACGCCAACACGGTCCTGTAGGCGCCACTGCTTCCAACTCCGCCGGGAAGGTCACCAGCCGTTTGGTAGCGTATGTTTATCAGCTCGCGACTGCTTCTGCGCAGAGCTGATAAGACGAGCGGACGAGACGACGGTGAGTTAAACAAGGTTTATGTACAGCATATACACAGAGGCATTACAAATTCGGCACTGGGGCCGACAGAGACTCGAAGAGCCAAGCTCTCCTCTCTAATACATAGGTCAACTTCTCGCCTAAGACCGCCGACTCACACTCATGTCGGCTCTCCGACATGGAGACTCCTCTCTCGTAGGACCGCCGATCGCGACGCACCGCAGGGCTTCTTTTATTTACACCGGGTCCAACCAAAATGTCCAATCAGAAGCGCCACTGGTCGTCAGGGCAGATTCCTCCAATGGGGTCGCCGCGCCATGCGTCAGACCACCAGACACGAGGACGCCGGCTCGCTGTCACGTGCGCCGCTGACTCAATGCACGCGGGCCAGAGAGGCACCGCGCGTGTTCACGCCGTTGCGTTGTTCGCGCCAGGCGGACTGCGGGCTGGCCTTGACCCAGATTGCCTTTTTCAGAGGCACGGACGTTTGACGAGGACTCGCTGGCATAACAGCACCCCCGCCGCCAGACAATGCACCGGAAAGACGAGCTGCTTCCACGGGGCTCGGATGTCAGGTGCGCTCGTTCGCCAGGTCCCTCCAGGTTCGCCTCCAGGGCCATGGGGAGACTACAGCTCCAGACTGTTCCGGGAACACATCCCATTTTTGACGACGGATCCCAGCTCCACTGGCTTGTCGCCACAACTTATCGACCAGCTTCACTCGTCTCTTCTGACCATCTTCGGTTTCAGCACTTGTCGAGGGTTCTGCAACTTGCCAAGAACGGATCGACAACAGACAACACATGACACACGCAAGTGCCTTCGGTCACCCGACAGAACACCAGACAAAGTATAGTACAACATATACCTATCTACGCGTCTATCGGAATTTTGTTCCCTCTACATCAAGAGGCACATGTGGGACACAAGACTCTTAAAATGACAACTCAATTTTTTTCCCACGTACAACAACGTAACGAATTAGAATACCACAAAGTTGGCCCCTTGAGATCGCTCTAAACGAGAGCGCTCAGCTAAGGTCGTGATGAGGTCAAAATTTTGCCCCGAATCGCCAGCCAGAAACCGAAAGGTTGAGAAGGTACTAGCTAGAACGCACCGCTCAATGCACCGGCATTAGCGTTTAGCTTTTCCCCCCTTTTTTTGATAGCGAACGTCAAATTTGCGCTGTGGAGAAACATGCTCCACTTCAGTAACCGGCCACTTTTAGGCGACGATACCTATGCGGCACCAAGAGCGGCTCAAACTTGCGACGTTCCACAGGAGAACAACGATACGGTTTGCTAGGGATTGGTTCCCCACAAGTTAGCTCTATTTCGTGTTCGATCACCGTCGTGTCTCCGGGACGGTCCGAGAACACGTATCCAAACTCGGAAACAATCCTTTTCAGGTCCTCCTCCTGGACTTCACTTAACCTAGGCTTTAGGTTACACTCCTCCCCGATTACTTTCGATCCCCCTTCGAATATATCACTAGAACTCCAAATTTCTGCCCCCTCTTCCTCTGAAGCATTCAACAGCTGATTGACGACTGCTTTCAAGTTGTAAAATTTGTCCGGCCGCCTTCCTAATTTCACTTGATAATTTGTATCGCAAGGCTTCGATAATACTTTGGCGGGCCCTTCCCAATCAACCTCAAGCTTGTTCTTTTTGAACGGCTGCAGCAGCATTACCTGACTCCCTACTTCAAAAGCACGCTTCTTCACCGATTCCTCGTAGTGCTCCTTCGACAGCACTTTTGCCGCGTTTTTCTGGCTTTCCACTAGCGCTTCAATTTGGCTTTCCACTAGCGCTTCAATCGAGAGATCCTCACGCTGCTCTCGAATGAGCGTCTCTCGATCAACTCTCGGCAGCTCGCTCCAACTTTCCGCTACAGGCGAGAGCGTTGCAACCCTCTCGCTCTGACTCAATGGCGCCATGTCGTCTCCCCTTTCTACGGAAACCGCGCCGGTCGGTTCGGCGACGGGGCGCTCGCGTGACTGCTCACATGACTCATGCGGAAACTTTCCTTTCTGGGGTACCGTCGACCCGCCGACAAGGTCACTTGAGAGTTCACCGCATTGAACCAGATCAAGCTGCCGCGATAGCTTCCGCGCTTGCGATCGCGTTAGAGCCATGCACGCTAAGTTGGGGAAGAACGATTTGCCCTGCTCTTTGAGAAGCTGCTCTGAGTTGTTGGAGAAAAGATAAGGAAAACGATCATTTAGCGCGGCAGACACAGCCGCTTCGGTGCGAAGCTCACCGAACGGGCCTTTAATGACAACCGTGGCGATTGGTAAGCGAACACTCTGCTCCTCGGCGACCTGCCTGATCCACGCGCATTCTCCTGTGAAGTCATCCGGAGACACCAATGAAGGATGGACAACGTCCATGGTTGCCGAGGAGTCTCTAAGTGCTCGGCACGTTTTCTCATTCACCCTAATTTCTTGGAGATACGGCTCCAACAACCGAATGTTTTTTTCTGATTCTCGGATCGTTGCGAAAGCAAACTTTTCCTGACAAATTCTCGCGATGTGCCCTTCCTTTTTGCAGTTGTAGCAGATTAGCGGCTTCCGTTTGTTTTCCGATTCAAATGCCTGTGTGGTAGAAACCTCACTCGATTTCTCCGCTTCTGTTTGCCCTTCCCCTACACTGTCCTTCGTAAGAGACGGGTCCTTCTTGAAATTACGGTGCGGAGCGGGTTTCCGTTGATCAGGTTTCCTTGAAAAGCCCTCTTTCCTTTCATCCTTTTCAACGCGCGCTGCCCTGCTACGCAACTTTCGGCGAGTATAATACTCCTCAGCTAACTCAGCTGCCTTGTTTAACTGTACGTCCCCAAGTCTGTCCTGCAGCCAAAGTTTGACATCCTCCTCGATGCAGCGGTAGAATTGCTCCAATGCAACGCATTCCACCACTTTATCGCGGTCGTCATAACACCTTCGCCCTTGAGCCATTCAATCAAATCGGCTTTAAGACGAAACGCGAAGTCAACGTGTGACTCATTCCCCTTTTCAGCATACCGGAACCTTTGCCTGAAAGCCTCGGGTGACAACTTATAACGTCTCAAGAGCACTTCCTTAACCTCGTCATAGCTCTCAAACGCTTCCCTCGACAAGCAAGTTATCGCGTCGGACACTTCGCCGGGAAGAAGAGCTAGCAGGTTCCGCGCCCAAAGAGACTGCTCCAAAGCATTTCGCTCACAGACGTGTTCAAACTTGACGAGATACTTCGCCATGTCCTCGCCTACTACGAACGGTGGCAGTTGGTCCCGAATTCTAAAACCGCTGACCTGAACTGTTGGAGAAGCTACGCTAGGCGCCTGCGAACACTGTAGGATTGCCAATTCTAGTCGTTTCAACTCTAGGCGCTCTTGTCTCTCGGCCTCCACGCACTCGCGACGTTCTCGCCTTTCAGCTTCCTCACGTTCACGAGCTTTCGCCTTTCAGCCTCCTCGCGGCGTGCTTTGATATCCACCCAGGCCTCATCGACTTCCTCAGCCGACACTCCCTCATCCTTCATGATCTCGAGAATCGCTTGCTTTCGTTTCGCACGGCCCAAAGTAATGCCGAGTTCCTCACAAATTTCGATGAGTTCCTTCACTTTAAGGTTCTCCATCGTTCACACTAGCCTCTTGCTGTTTGCCCCTGTTAAGAATCTACTTGCCGTACCCACTATAAGCCTACTAGCAAGACGTGCAAGCAATTTTTCACACTTCCGTGTTTACCCCCTCCGCATTAACTTTGGTTTCAAAGCGCTTCGACTTGGCTTGAAACGATCAAAGCTCCCTTCAATGCTTCACACAGCCCTTCTCTAAACTACTACAACCTGAGCTAGAGAAGTGTGGTGAACTGAGGGGAAAACATCAGGCACTCACCGCATCGATGTCGCTGACGCCGGTCGATCCCACCGCTGCCACCACTGTTGCGCAAGACGGACCGATCCCGCCGAAGCCACCACTGTTGCGAAAGACGGCGACGCCAACACGGTCCTGTAGGCGCCACTGCTTCCAACTCCGCCGGGAAGGTCACCAGCCGTTTGGTAGCGTATGTTTATCAGCTCGCGACTGCTTCTGCGCAGAGCTGATAAGACGTGCGGACGAGACGACGGTGAGTTAAACAAGGTTTATGTACAGCATATACACAGAGGCATTACAAATTCGGCACTGGGGCCGACAGAGACTCGAAGAGCCAAGCTCTCCTCTCTAATACATAGGTCAACTTTTCGCCTAAGACCGCCGACTCACACTCATGTCGGCTCTCCGACATGGGGACTCCTGTCTCGTAGGACCGCCGATCGCGACGCGCCGCAGGGCTTCTTTTATTTACACCGGGTCCAACCAAAATGTTCAATCAGAAGCGCCGCTGGTCGTCAGGGCAGATTCCTCCAATGGGGTCGCCGCGCCATGCGTCAGACCACCAGACACGAGGACGCCGGCTCGCTGTCACGTGCACCGCTGACTCAATGCACGTGGGCCAGAGAGGCGCCGCGCGTGTTCACGCCGTTGCGTTGTTCGCGCCAGGCGGACTGCGGGCTGGCCTTGACCCAGATTGCCTTTTTCAGAGGCACGGACGTTTGACGAGGACTCGCTGGCATAACAGCATGCAAGATTTCGTGGCCTCGGAGTAAACCGCTTTGTTTCTTCTGGACGTTGTTCTCGAGGCCACTTTGCTTGCCTTCTCATTGTTGCTGGTGCCTACTGTCTTTGGCGTAACCGTTGTGAAGCTGTTTTAGCAGGTCGTCGCCGCCATGCTCTCTTCCCCATTTTGGAGCGACTGTACAAACAAATACCATCTGTGTTGTCGGAGGAACTCTTCTATCTGCGTGAGGAGGAATTCCTTCGACACTGGTCCTGCCGTTTTGTGTTCATCTGTGAGAAACGTGTAAGGCTTGTTTTCAGGCCTGCCTGGTATTGGTAGGTAAATCTTTGTTTAGTACTCATACAAATACCTTGTAAATACTATGTAAATATCTGACATATTGATCTCCACATTTCATTTGTGTGTTCTTCGTTTACCATGTATTGTGCATATGTAGACATTGTTTTTGCAACATTTTCTGTGTAGTTGGGTAAGTTGTGTATGTTGTGTTCCGTTTACGTATGTACACATATCTTTTTGTAACAACTTTTGGTGTGTCTGTGGATGTTGTGTTCTGTGGCAATGTTCTGTTGGATTGTAATTGATGTTCACTGACTGTGAAAATGAATTTCTCTAAACCCATATGCATTTATGCCAAACAATCAATTGCTAAACTATGAAAATAACAACAGCATTTCATTCACCAAAGCTCATTATTTTTCCAGCCGCTTTTTTCCTGTGGTAAAGTGATTACTTGGTGCAGTTTGATGTGTGCAATCATAAATGTAAAACACATACAGCTGTCAACTCACGCGGTCATTTACCGCGTGAGTTGTGCAGCTTTACCTTGTGCTGCTGCCTTGTGCAGCTTTACCTTGTGCGGTTACTTGTGAAGTTTCACCACCCCATTTATAGTTTGCGATAAAACTAATATCATTGGTTTCCCATGTCGAAGTTACCGATATTAGGCCTGTTGTACATATGCAGTGATGAAAGAGGAGGGTTGTTGTAGGGCTGTGGATGATCATATTTGACGCCTTGTAGTTATTTTGGTGTTCGCTAAATTTAAGTAATCACGGGTCTTCGTGTTTCGTCCGAGTGAAAATGCGGCAGCTGTCACCACAAATAAGTGGAGACCTTTAGCTTTAGTCGTGACGCTTCAGTTTATGACCGGTCTCTGTGTATCTTTTTCCACATTTAAATGCAGTAGAGGGTCAGGAAGGAGTTTCTAAATACACCCCTTTTTCACTTGGCAGTCCGATCTTATGTTCATGACGTAAACGACAGGGCAGCCACTGTGTTATAATACCGAACTCTTTCCAGCATCAGACAGCCAACGCAAAAGGTACACGTCTTTTAAAACAAAGTGCTTTAGAATGAACACGTCGTTACGGGCACGCGTACCAGCAAGCGTACGAGTGCTCTGTAGAGTGCGAGAACAGATTTTCGTGGTGTATGGCGCCCACTCGCCGAGTGCATTATTGGTTATTTCTCTTCAGAAAAAGGGAATGTAGTCACTAACACAGGGATGAAACAGCTGCACAATTAACACCAAGAGAGCAGCTTCTCAGAAAGACGAGCTAATGAAATTAAGTTTCGCGACATAGCGAGATAATGGTGCAGTAACACAAAGATTGGCATGGGGAAGGCACAGTTGGAAAGAACGAAAGAAAGAGAGATGAAAAAGAAGCGGGCAATCTTTTGCATTCGTAATGAGACGAAATGGAGGCTCGATTCACGAGGATGTCTTCCCCCTTACTCTGTACCTGCAAATGGAAGCCACGCAAATATTCACTCAGTGCAGCGACTGCCCTCCATTTCTCCTTCTCACGTGTCATTCTACATTTTCTTTTGTATTCGCATATATTGTGTGTGAGCTTTTTTTGCATTTCACTAATGTGTGAGCCAGCATGAACGTATAGGAAACTGATATTGAGGTGCTGAACTAAAGCATAACTGTTTGGTGTTATTCAGAAAAAAACATCATTACCGATTAGTAGGGTATGTGTCGCATAAAGCACACCGTAATCGTCATTCATAATGTTTTAAAGACGACTTGAGATTGGAGGGCGGAAATTTCATACCTGGAGTTAAATTAATTAGTCTTACATGTCGCATAACCTTTCTCCCTAAATAAAACGACGGCATATTATTACGTGCTTGTGTTATGTCTGTTGAAATGAATAGTTTGTGTTTGTATAATGTTTCTTCATGCGTAGGCGTGCGCACGGGCGAGCAGAAGGGTAGCCGCTTTTCTATCCACCTACTATGTGGGCGGGGGAGAGGGGGTTTAAAACTCGGCCCATATATTAACCTAATAGGGAAATCGGTAGGCTGCAATGAACTCTCGCCCTTCCTGAAGGGGAATTCTGCGCGCACGTATTTTTGGCGCCAAATATTATAGTACGCCACTGTTTGACCACAGTTACATACCGTACAAGCTTGTCCTAGGAAGTTTCAAATTCACAACTCCTAGCGCTTTCGGAAGGGTAGCAGCTTGGGCTAGTTGGTATGACGTCACGATAGTTGTAGCGCGAGAACAGAACGACAACAAAGAGACAAGACGGACACGAAGGACTTTCGTGTCTTTCTTGTCTCGTTGTCGTCCTTTTCTTCTTGCGCTATCACTATCGTCCTAGCGCACATCCCACATCGTGTAAGTCACTATTTTAAATGAAGAGAAAGTGTCAAAAGTTGAGCCACTACATAGCCTTACTCGTGAAACCTGTAAAAATTATTTTAGGCATTGAGCACAGTAAGCTCGCAAAATAACGGAAAAATGGCACAACTTTACTATACTCGTGGAAGACTGTGTAAATAGCAGAAACTGATCGCCTTCTTTTAATCCACCGTCAATCTTTACAGGAAGCATCTCAAAACAGACTTATAAAGACTAGGACTATATTTTAGTAGGCGCTCATTGCAGTGTTTGCATACCGGCGGAGTGCTCTTGTTTTCTCAACAAATTGTAAAACAAAAGTTAAAGTCGGCCACTAATACTGGCTGTCATCATGCAGTGTAAAGGGCCCAAAACATATTTCGGTGAAGCGAATCATAATGAAACAGCCACTTACCTAGTCATAGTCATTGACACTTCGAAAATACATGTTCTGACCAAAAAATATGAATGAGATATCTGCCGAAATTTCCTCACTAGCTCTAAAACCACCATTTGCTTAACAAGACTTTTAGTAAATTTCCCCGTTTTTCAGACTTCTTTGTTTGACAATTAAGCCCTTTGTTTATTGTTATCTATATCAAATTTTAAGCCAGAAAAAAATATCAAAGTTGAAATTTAGATAGGCTTCAATTCCAAAGCGTTGAGTAGCAAACGGTTCCTCAAATGCTTGCGCCAAGGCAAGGCACTCTGAACAGTGCTTTCAGGGACAGCGTTTCGAAAAATCTTTCGTCAAACACAGCCGCTGCGGTTTAGTAAGCGCTTGCTAAATACGACCTAATGAAGGCTTGTTATCTAAGCCTCTCGGGGTGGGTATTGCAGTATTTACACCGGTGTCACAGTCCGGATAATGGAATACCTGATTAAGCAGCTCCAATGTTGCTGCAACGGACTAATCCTCATCGCAATGCGCACTGTTATGCATTTGGTGACTAAAGATAACGTGGCGATAATGAACAACCGTGAACAGGACAGAACATTGAGTGATACAAAAGCTTTGCACCGCCCAATAACAGTAAATCACTTTCGATTACAATGCGGAAAGTACTTTTCTATTCAACGAGGTTCTAACATCGCAGACGTTGTCGGAATAGCCAAGCATGGTTTAGTCAACCTCTTCTCTTTCGATTTTATGTGTATAACCTGTGGATGTATATTTAGTACCGGTAATATTATTATCATTAATCATGAGGGTACTAATAATACCAATATTTTAGTAATAATATAAAATTTATTATTTATTTTATATATTATTTTTCCAAGGAACAATTTATTAGCCTGCTCTAAAACATAAGAAATACCTTTTACTAGCAGCCCAATTTACAAATTATGTGTTCCGAATGAGTGAGATTAGCAGCACTGCCACAACTATTAGCGGCAAAGACCTTCCTAAGCATCGTATTTTCTTGACTTTGCTGCCTTCTGCCACCCACAACAAAAGTGGAGGAGGACAAGAACAACAAGACAGAAGGCGGGGAGGTAGGCACATGCCTGGCTTGCTTCACAAAAGTGAAGGAGAAGAACAGAAAGCGTGGAGATAGATGGAACAAATTAGGAAACAAATAAGGGGAGAGTTTTACGCGTCAGATCAGGGTTTGATGTAGTAGGGCAAAGTAGTAAGAATACAACAAAAGTAAAACGAAGAAAAAAGTTTTGTTGGTGTCCAAACTGTGTACCTAAACAAGGTGAAGCCAACGTCCGATTCTTCAAGCGCCGAAGAATCATTATTTGGTGAATGCCTGCCCTTATTTTTTCTCAAAGGTGAACGAAACTCGTACACAGCTGGGGTAATATGTATGTCTGAAAAATGCTTTCAATATCATAGCCGCAGATATTTCTTACTCGTCATTCCAGCTGATTTCACAGCACTCTCGGTGATGTAGATTTAACTTTTGCCAGCAAGCCCTGGAAGGCTAAGTACACCTAACTAATCTCCTCCTTCAACCACTGCACCTTTTGTCTGATACAGAGCAGCGGTCATTTCCATTCTTTTGTGTATCGACACAAGGATAATGTTTCGGGAGAACTAAAAGTAGAGAGGCACTCACTTTGTTAGCGACGTGGGAAGCGTACACCGATGTATCGACGAATTTTCTTCTTTGAGTGCTCCCTTTGTTATTTTTCAACAATCATTGATCTTGATCCCAGTACATGCCTGCATACAATATGTATAGGTGGGAAAGACTACTGTGAATATATATATATATATATATATATATATATATATATATATATATATATATATATATATATTCATACAGCAGAATGCCCGGTACTTCCGAGCCGTCTCCATGCCGTGGAGCTTCAGCACACCCCGCTAACGATGGTGTTTTCCACCGACAGCAGGTGACGCACTTAAAGCAGATCACAAATCATTACCATTCTTCGTGCTCTCTCAGACACCATCGAAGACATTTGGCGGTGGAGAGAGAGAGGTTGGCGGCAGAGAGGGCCAAGGAAGAAAAGGCAGCTGAGTTGGAGAGAGAAAGGCTGGCCGCTGAAAGGGCGAGAGAAGAAAGAGAAGCAAAGGAGCGACAGCTGAAGGAAGAAAGAGAGCAGCAATTGAAGTTGGAGCTGGAGAGAGAGAAGTTGGCAGCCGAAAGGGCGAGAGAGAAGAAAGAGAAGCGAGGGAGCGCCAGCTGAAAGAAGAAAGAGAAGCGGAGATGGCTGAAAGGGAACGGCAGCGACAGCACGAGATAGAACTCGAGCGACTCCGTTTGCAACAGCGAAGTGAAACTCCCGTCCAACCTAGAGTTGAAAGCAGTGAACGGGAAGATCATGGCTTCCGCTTGAACCCAAGCAAGCTGCTCGTGGCGTTTGATGAAAGGAAGGACGACCTTGACGCGTACCTTCACCGATTCGAGACGATTGCGAAGAGCCAGAATTGGCCAGTACATCAATGGGCAACTGCTTTGAGTACTTGCTTGAGTGGTGAAGCGCTCAGTGTGTACGGTAGGCTGACGCCGACCGATGCAGCCAACTACGCAAAGGTGAAAGTGGCTTTGTTGAAGCGATTTAGATTCACTGTGGAAGGATTCCGGGACAGATTTCGGACAGGAAAGCCAGCTGACGGTGAGACAGCTACGCAGTATGCCGCCCGACTTTGTCATTATTTCGACAGATGGATTGAACTTTCAGGGACAGCACAGGAGTACGATGAGCTTAGAGAGCTCCTAATTAGAGAACAATTTCTTACTAGTTGCCACCCAAGCCTGTCGCTGTACTTAAAAGAGAGGAAGGCTGACTCACTTGAAGACATGCTTGAATTGGCTGATCAATTCCTGGAAGCGCAAGGTGGAACTAATTTGGCCAAGGTCAAGAAGGATTGTCCCGATGATTCGAAGAAATTGGCTCCTGAAGAAAAGAAGCGTGCACCAGAGAGCATGCAGCGATGCTTTCTGTGTAACCGAGTGGGTCATCGCGCGAAAAACTGTCGAACGATCTTTACGAGCCCTACGGTAGTGAAATGTTTTAAGTGTGGTCAGACTGGGCACAAAGCAGATGCATGTCGAAACGGAGTGAGTCAAACTCACCAGGTATCCTGTGTGCAAGCAGCACCGAAATCTGATAATAATGCCGTCACTGATGGATTCGTAGAATTGAAAAATGGGGAGAAAATTCCTATTGTGGGTGCTGTCATGTCAAAACAGCCAACCGGTGTTACGAAAGGAATGCCAACGCTGCCTGGAAAAGTTGCGGACAAAGAGATTACGGTGTTAAGAGATACCGGCAGCTCCACGGTTATCGTGTGGAGAAATTTGGTACGGGAAAGTGAGTTGACAGGCAGAACGAAACCGGTTTGCCTAATTGACCGTACGGTTCGGATGCTTCCCGAAGCCGAAATTGAGGTTGAAACCCCGTACTTCAGCGGGAAGGTTACTGCTTTATGCATGACGACCCCCTGTATGACCTTGTCATCGGAAACATCGATGGGGCGCGAGGGCCAAGTGATCCAGAATGTTTGGGAGAAGACCCGAAGATAGAGCCCTCGCCAACACAGCGGCCGCGAGATACAGTGGAGGAGCATCCCGTGACGGATCTCACTAGAGCCCAAGGCGAAGCCGCGGCGCAAGAGACAGCGAAGGAGAAGACGATCGTGTCGAATAAGTTCACGGGCCGAGCAACCGGACTTACGTCGGCACAACTTCAACCGACCGACAGTGTAAAGGAGACGGAGCTGGCCAGCCGGGCAAAATGTAGAGGCATGATCAAACGGGAAAATAAACAGACAGGACCCGTCGAATGTAATGACGCGTTAACGGTGTCGGAAGAGACAACGATGGCTGAGACGACGCCTCAGATATCGTCGTTGGAAAGGGCTCGCCGAAAAAGAACGTGGAAGCACAAGAAGAGATCGAGCGAGCACCACAAAAAGGGGCGCAAGCGCTGTTCGAAGTACTCAAGATAGGTGCTGAGGTGGAATCAGAATGTGTTCGGCAGGGCTGAGTGACATATGTTGTGTTAAGGTTCTTGTTATCCTGTGTCTCAAGTGTATGTCGAGTGAGTCAGTGTTCTGTGCGATGGTGTGATGTATAGTGTTGTATAATTGTTGGATAGACAGAACTTTGTACGGTTGTATTGTTTAGAATGTGTGATGAAGTGTTGTAGGCATGTACCTGTGGCTATATTCATGTGTTGTGGAATTGAACTACAATGTACGATTGTATTGAGTGATATATTGTGAATGTGAAGTGTCATGAGCGACGGATTGTGTTACAGTCTGTGAGAATGTGTGGTGACTGTTCGCGCTCGTTTGTGTGGTTTTGAATATTATGAGATAATATTCTTAAAGTGGGGGGCAGTGTCACAGAACGAGCGCTAAACAAGAGCGCGCCGCCAAATCCTTGCGACAACGGGCGGCAGAAACGCCGCGAGGTAAAAAGAAAAAAAAAAAGAAAGCAAACATCCAGGGCTCCCGGGCGCGCGCTCTCCCGCAGAAGCACGGCTTCGCAGACGATCTCCTCACCCCACATCTGCGGCCCAGCAAGACCGCGATTTCTCTCGAACGAACGGGGCGGGGTCAGACCGAGCTGAGTCATCCGACGCGGAGGGCAGACAAACCGTCTCGCCTCTCCCCAGCCTTCGCTGCGTATCGCGCCGACGAAATGACGAGAAAGATCTGGAAAGTCGCGCGCAAGGTATTTAACCGAGCAGCCGAGACGAGAAATCAGGAGGTGACGGAAGTTAACGCCAGAGCGCGTAGGAATTCCGCCGTGTAGTCGGCGAAGGTTCTGCCCGTAGTGACAGAACAGGAGGAGACGGAAGTTAACGCCAGAGCGCGTAGGGATTCCGCCGTGTAGTCGGCGAAGGTTTTGGTCCGTAGGGACGAAGCCGGAGATGAAGAGGATTTCCACCTGAGGGGGAAGGCTCGGGCTACAGGCAAGAGCGTGTGTTTACCGCTTTCCAACAATCAATTGCTAACTATGAAAATAACAACAGCATTTCATTCACCAAAGCTCATTATTTTTCCAGCCGCTTTTTTCCTGTGGTAAAGTGATTACTTGGTGCAGTTTGATGTGTGCAATCATAAATGTAAAACACATACAGCTGTCAACTCACGCGGTCATTTACCGCGTGAGTTGTGCAGCTTTACCCTTGTGCTGCTGCCTGTGCAGCTTTACCTGTGCGGTTACTTGTGAAGTTTCACCACCCCATTTATAGTTTGCGATAAAACTAATATTCATTGGTTTCCCATGTCGAAGTTACCGATATTAGGGCCTGTTGTACATATGCAGTGATGAAAGAGGAGGGTTGTTGTAGGGCTGTGGATGATCATAGTTGACGCCTTGTAGTTATTTTGGTGTTCGCTAAATTTAAGTAATCACGGGTCTTCGTGTTTCGTCCGAGTGAAAATGCGGCAGCTGTCACCACAAATAAGTGGAGACCTTTAGCTTTTAGTCGTGACGCTTCAGTTTATGACCGGTCTCTGTGTATCATTTTTTCCACATTTAAATGCAGTAGAGGGTCAGGAAGGAGTTTCTAAATACACCCCTTTTTCACTTGGCAGTCCGATCTTATGTTCATGACGTAAACGACAGGGCAGCCACTGTGTTATAATACCGAACTCTTTCCAGCATCAGACAGCCAACGCAAAAGGTACACGTCTTTTAAAACAAAGTGCTTTAGAATGACACGTCGTTACGGGCACGCGTACCAGCAAGCGTACGAGTGCTCTGTAGAGTGCGAGAACAGATTTTCGTGGTGTATGGCGCCCACTCGCCGAGTGCTTATTGGTTATTTCTCTTCAGAAAAAGGGAATGTAGTCACTAACACAGGGATGAAACAGCTGCACAATTAACACCAAGAGAGCAGCTTCTCAGAAAGACGAGCTAATGAAATTAAGTTTCGCGACATAGCGAGATAATGGTGCAGTAACACAAAGATTGGCATGGGGAAGGCACAGTTGGAAAGAACGAAAGAAAGAGAGATGAAAAAGAAGCGGGCAATCTTTTGCATTCGTAATGAGACGAAATGGAGGCTCGATTCACGAGGATGTCTTCCCCCTTACTCTGTACCTGCAAATGGAAGCCACGCAAATATTCACTCAGTGCAGCGACTGCCCTCCATTTCTCCTTCTCACGTGTCATTCTACATTTTCTTTTGTATTCGCATATATTGTGTGTGAGCTTTTTTTGCATTTCACTAATGTGTGAGCCAGCATGAACGTATAGGAAACTGATATTGAGGTGCTGAACTAAAGCATAACTGTTTGGTGTTATTCAGAAAAAAACATCATTACCGATTAGTAGGGTATGTGTCGCATAAAGCACACCGTAATCGTCATTCATAATGTTTTTAAAGACGACTTGAGATTGGAGGGCGGAAATTTCATACCTGGAGTTAAATTAATTAGTCTTACATGTCGCATAACCTTTCTCCCTAAATAAAACGACGGCATATTATTACGTGCTTGTGTTATGTCTGTTGAAATGAATAGTTTGTGTTTGTATAATGTTTCTTCATGCGTAGGCGTGCGCACGGGCGAGCAGAAGGGTAGCCGCTTTTCTATCCACCTACTATGTGGGCGGGGGAGAGGGGGTTTAAAACTCGGCCCATATATTAACCTAATAGGGAAATCGTATGCTGCAATGAACTCTCGCCCTTCCTGAAGGGGAATTCTGCGCGCACGTATTTTTGGCGCCAAATATTATAGTACGCCACTGTTTGACCACAGTTACATACCGTACAAGCTTGTCCTAGGAAGTTTCAAATTCACAACTCCTAGCGCTTTCGGAAGGGTAGCAGCTTGGGCTAGTTGGTATGACGTCACGATAGTTGTAGCGCGAGAACAGAACGACAACAAAGAGACAAGACGGACACGAAGGACTTTCGTGTCTTTCTTGTCTCGTTGTCGTCCTTTTCTTCTTGCGCTATCACTATCGTCCTAGCGCACATCCCACATCGTGTAAGTCACTATTTTTAAATGAAGAGAAAGTGTCAAAAGTTGAGCCACTACATAGCCTTACTCGTGAAACCTGTAAAAATTATTTTTAGGCATTGAGCACAGTAAGCTCGCAAAATAACGGAAAAATGGCACAACTTTACTATACTCGTGGAAGACTGTGTAAATAGCAGAACTGATCGCCTTCTTTTAATCCACCGTCAATCTTTACAGGAAGCATCTCAAAACAGACTTATAAAGACTAGGACTATATTTTAGTAGGCGCTCATTGCAGTGTTTGCATACCGGCGGAGTGCTCTTGTTTTCTCAACAAATTGTAAAACAAAAGTTAAAGTCGGCCACTAATACTGGCTGTCATCATGCAGTGTAAAGGGCCCAAAACATATTTCGGTGAAGCGAATCATAATGAAACAGCCACTTACCTAGTCATAGTCATTGACACTTCGAAAATACATGTTCTGACCAAAAAATATGAATGAGATATCTGCCGAAATTTCCTCACTAGCTCTAAAACCACCAATTTGCTTAACAAGACTTTTAGTAAATTTCCCCGTTTTTCAGACTTCTTTGTTTGACAATTAAGCCCTTTGTTTATTGTTATCTATATCAAATTTTAAGCCAGAAAAAAATATCAAAGTTGAAATTTAGATAGGCTTCAATTCCAAAGCGTTGAGTAGCAAACGGTTCCTCAAATGCTTGCGCCAAGGCAAGGCACTCTGAACAGTGCTTTCAGGGACAGCGTTTCGAAAAATCTTTCGTCAAACACAGCCGCTGCGGTTTAGTAAGCGCTTGCTAAATACGACCTAATGAAGGCTTGTTATCTAAGCCTCTCGGGGTGGGTATTGCAGTATTTACACCGGTGTCACAGTCCGGATAATGGAATACCTGATTAAGCAGCTCCAATGTTGCTGCAACGGACTAATCCTCATCGCAATGCGCACTGTTATGCATTTGGTGACTAAAGATAACGTGGCGATAATGAACAACCGTGAACAGGACAGAACATTGAGTGATACAAAAGCTTTGCACCGCCCCAATAACAGTAAATCACTTTCGATTACAATGCGGAAAGTACTTTTCTATTCAACGAGGTTCTAACATCGCAGACGTTGTCGGAATAGCCAAGCATGGTTTAGTCAACCTCTTCTCTTTCGATTTTATGTGTATACCTGTGGATGTATATTTAGTACCGGTAATATTATTATCATTAATCATGAGGGTACTAATAATACCAATATTTTAGTAATAATATAAAATTTATTATTTATTTTATATATATTTTTCCAAGGAACAATTTATTAGCCTGCTCTAAAACATAAGAAATACCTTTTACTAAGCAGCCCAATTTACAAATTATGTGTTCCGAATGAGTGAGATTAGCAGCACTGCCACAACTATTAGCGGCAAAGACCTTCCTAAGCATCGTATTTTCTTGACTTTGCTGCCTTCTGCCACCCACAACAAAAGTGGAGGAGGACAAGAACAACAAGACAGAAGGCGGGGAGGTAGGCACATGCCTGGCTTGCTTCACAAAAGTGAAGGAGAAGAACAGAAAGCGTGGAGATAGATGGAACAAATTAGGAAACAAATAAGGGGAGAGTTTTACGCGTCAGATCAGGGTTTGATGTAGTAGGGCAAAGTAGTAAGAATACAACAAAGTAAAACGAAGAAAAAGTTTTGTTGGTGTCCAAACTGTGTACCTAAACAAGGTGAAGCCAACGTCCGATTCTTCAAGCGCCGAAGAATCATTATTTGGTGAATGCCTGCCCTTATTTTTTCTCAAAGGTGAACGAAACTCGTACACAGCTGGGGTAATATGTATGTCTGAAAAATGCTTTCAATATCATAGCCGCAGATATTTCTTACTCGTCATTCCAGCTGATTTCACAGCACTCTCGGTGATGTAGATTTAACTTTTGCCAGCAAGCCCTGGAAGGCTAAGTACACCTAACTAATCTCCTCCTTCAACCACTGCACCTTTTGTCTGATACAGAGCAGCGGTCATTTCCATTCTTTTGTGTATCGACACAAGGATAATGTTTCGGGAGAACTAAAAGTAGAGAGGCACTCACTTTGTTAGCGACGTGGGAAGCGTACACCGATGTATCGACGAATTTTCTTCTTTGAGTGCTCCCTTTGTTTATTTTTCAACAATCATTGATCTTGATCCCAGCTACATGCCTGCATACAATATGTATAGGTGGGAAAGACTACTGTGAATATATATATATATATATATATATATATATATATAATATATATATATATATATATATATTCATACAGCAGAATGCCCGGTACTTCCGAGCCGTCTCCATGCCGTGGAGCTTCAGCACACCCCGCTAACGATGGTGTTTTCACCGACAGCAGGTGACGCACTTAAAGCAGATCACAAAATCATTACCATTCTTCGTGCTCTCTCAGACACCATCGAAGACATTTCATTCGACATGGAGACCACCTCTGCTCGAATCGCTCGCAAAATACTGGACGCCCGAAGCCCAGTACTTGAATTGCTTGAGTAGAAACATGTCTAACGATCACCATTCTTTCTGAGAAAAATACAAGGCAGCATCCATCATTCAGTGCAATGCCAGTGGAATAACGCCACGCCTTTCGAACTTTCGTCAGTTTGTGTGCGTCAACATGTTCCCTATCATAATAATTTCTGTGCCCCACATGTTGAAGCCTGCACGACTATCGGAGTACAAAGATGTGATATTCTCAACAACTGGAGCATGCCCTAAGGTCACCGCTTATGCTCGTCGAAAAATAGGAGAACAAAGTCACTTATTTGCTGCATCCAATTGCGTCTCATAATGTCCACCCGTATGCCTGCTGCTCATTTCAGAAGAACAAGCACACGTTCACTCTCATAGACGTTCGTATATCACCTTTGAATAATTTTGACTCGAGAATATTAGCTAGTGTCTTGGCCAGCTGTCCGGCTTCATGAGTCATCGTACAAAACTTCAGTGCACATTACGTGGCCTGGGGAAGTACAAGGCCAAATGCAACAGGGTGCCGGTTAGCAAGTTTCCAAAGGCATGTAGAATCTTCCGCATTTTATATTTATTTATTTTCCGAATAAGTCAAATGGGTGCTTGTGACGAAAGTCAAATTCATGTAAAGTCTCCTTTTGGAGAAGGCGCCATTCTTCAAATCATTTATATCTTTCGTGAGTGCAGGCGTAATTTGCATGGTAAAGCACAATATAATTACTGAATTAAACACGTCCTAATTTCATATATGATATTTCGGCACCCATATATTCTCATCCCGGAGACTATTACTTGTGTTTATCATGTTACAATAATTCCTTAGCGCCTATTTTTGGTGTACGCAATGAAAACATTGAGGACCTTGTTCTGAAGCACGATTTTTGCAGTGATTGTTTCGTTCAAACGGGTATCTGCTTATCGTAATCTAAAGGATAAACATTTTTACAGCTTTGATAAGTTTCCCTGCTTTTGAAGCCTTCTACCTTATACCTTGATAGATTTTCGTCATGAAATTGAAGAGTAATCTCAGGCTAATGCAACGTTCGTGTGATTCCCCCGTAGGCGAAGACATCTGCGCAACCTGGCTCTTCACAAAAAGCAACGTAGTTTGGCACGATCGCGTTTCCCCGTTTTTGCGCAAAACTCGTAAGAAGTGCCGCACAACACTTTTCGTTTGCAATTTCAATATCTTGCAATATCTGAATATCAATTTTATGCTAATGTATTTTCTAACAAAATATGTGAAGTAGCACTCAGCATATATGATTTGTTATTGTCTTGAACTCGATTGACCTTCATGAAGAGTGAATGTTTTGATGGATATTGAATAAATAGATTATGTCGAAATGAATAATGTTTCGCCTTCTATTAAGCTAAAAAGGAGTCTTGATAACTTTTTAACGTATAATTCAGTATTTGCGTTATTTGGGTATATAGGTCATATCTAAGCACACGGATTGGTGAAAAATGAGTGTAGCTACAACTCTCACCTATTCGGGACACCAACCTTTTCAGAGCAAAGGAAAAGCGAGAATATTGACATTTCTTTTCAGTGCTTCTTTTATTTGCACTGAAACTTGAAATATCAAATTTTGCCTCTTTTCTTTTTAATTCAGTCGTTTACTTAGTTGAGCGGACTGCGATTCAAACATAAACACGTTAGTTCGCGTTTCAGAACGTGTACTATTGATGCCTCATAAAACGTGAAAGTTGGTGGGCGTCCCACACACAGATCGCCAAATATTGTGATGTCGTCATGACACCACAGTGCTGTCTTGACATTACAATCTTGCTTGGTCAAAGGTGGGCCATCGTGGAGGCAGTGCCAAAACAACCTAGATGAGCACGGTCTAGTGGGCAACACAAAACCGTGATGGGTGCTCAAGGCTTCCGGTAGGTGGCGGAACCAGAGGAACGCATCGACCGAGGAAAAAAAAGGAACACAGCAATCGCTTTTGAGTCTGCATTTTGGACCCTGTGAGTTTTTTTAGGTACGATAGTCGTTCTTAGGATGCTTGAACGGAAAAATTTTGTACTGTCTGTGAGCCCTTCTGACCGTCTGTCTGTCACTCGACTCAGCCACCCGGCCAAAGTTCAAGCACTTGCTGAACTGCCAGCCAGCCATCTTTAACTGCCGGGTGCGTTCATTCTTGTAAACAGTGTCTATCAGAACGCAAATATTACGCATAACGGGGGCGAAACATTATTACGTGAGTATAAGGTGGTGTGTCCTGTTACTAGAAAATAAATGTATCGTACATCGATGGTAATTCTAAAGACCATAGTATTTATTGCGCTGCGCTGAAAATACGATCCTCTGCACAAAAACAAAATGGCAGATCCCACGTACAGTGGGAATCGTTATATGCGAAGCACGGATGAGAAATGTTGATATGTCACTTTAAAACTAGCGCCACGTTACGAGGTGGAGGTAAATGATGCCTTATATGACATCCATGTCATATTTATGTTTGGATCTGTCGTTTTTCTTGGTCATCTATTCTAGTCACATGATACCAAATTTAGTATATGTGGAGCTAGCCAAACGGCCGCGAGCACGCTATGAGTGCGGTATGTTGTCATGTTCTTACTTGACCCGCGTGTCAGGATTGTCATGTGTGCACCAACCATATGTTTCGTCATCCATTGAAGCCACGTAGAACCAAATTTCTACATGTCGAGCTAGCAAAATGGCTTCGAGCGCATCAGGAAGGGCTTAATATACCCCAATGTAGCGTGACGATAGTTATAGCGCGAGAACAAAACGACGACACAGAGACAAGAAGGACACGAAAGACACATCGTTTTGTTCTGGCGCTATAACTATCGTCATGCCATACCAACATGCCCAAGCTGCCACACTCCCAATGTAGCATTGACACGCGCACAGAGTGGGCACAGCGACGCTAGATTAGTAAAACGTGAGCACTCTATAGTCTGACGCCAAACGCGACCATCGACCGTCGGCGCCCCCCAACGGCAACCCGCGCGAAATGTGACATGCGGCATTTGGCGCCGATGCGTTACCCAGACAATGCTGCGTCTCCCTCTTTTCGTGACTTAGGGACGCCGGACGCGTTGAAACGTGCATGCGTCAAAGCAACGCAGTGCGGTGCACGCCTGCGAGTATACGGCTGGTCCGGCGCCTGGCGTGGCAGCGCCGGCGTGACGCGACGAAATGAACGCTGGCGAGCACGCACACCGTGTCACGTCTAAATGTATTGGCGCCTTGAATGTGGCATGTAGTCATGTTCTGGCATGACAGGCATCTGATGATTATTATGCTTCCACCAGTCACATGCCTTCGTGATCAATTGGCGTCACCTAATACGAAATTTGGCATATGTGAAGCTAGCGAAGCGGCCGCGAGCGTATCATCAGTGTGGCGTGTAGTCATGCTGTTACATGACACCCTTGTCATGATTATCATGTTTTGATGTGTCTACCTATGCCGCCCGTTCGCGTAACGTAATACCGAGTTTGCTACATGTGAACCTAGCGAAACGGCCACCGACGCATCATTAGCGTGGAATGTAGTGATGCTGTTACATGACACGCATCTCATGATTATCATGTTTGCACCAGTCACATGCTTTCGTCAAGCATTCACGTACATGAATACCAAATTTGTTATATGTGACGCTAGCGAAACGGCCCGCGAGTTCAAAATCAGCGTGGCATGTATTCATGGGTTTAGATGACACGCATGTCATGGTTTTCATGTTAGGGTCTGTCGCTTGTGTTCGCCATGCAATCATGCCACACCATACCAGTTTTGCCACATGCCATGTGAATGAAGCCACCGCAAGAGCAGCAAGGCCTTGAAATGTAAATAATCGCATGAATGACATACATATCATTATTTTCAAGTTATGACTAGTCAAATGCGCTCGTCAAATAGTCATGTTATGCCATACCATGTTTCGTATCGATACCATTGTCCAAACGGCCAAGAAAGCTAAATGTCGTAGGCGGCTTAGTAGATAGATAGATAGATAGATAGATAGATAGATAGATAGATAGATAGATAGATAGATAGATAGATAGATAGATAGATAGATAGATAGATAGATAGATAGATAGATAGATAGATAGATAGATAGACAGGACAGACAGACAGACAGACAGACAGACAGACAGACAGACAGACAGACAGACAGACAGACAGACAGACAGATAGATAGATAGATAGATAGATAGATAGATAGATAGATAGATAGATAGATAGATAGATAGATAGATAGATAGATAGATAGATAGATAGATAGATAGATAGACAGACAGACAGACAGACAGACAGACAGACAGACAGACAGACAGACAGACAGATAGACAGATAGATAGATAGATAGATAGATAGATAGATAGATAGATAGATAGATAGATAGATAGATAGATAGATAGATAGATAGATAGATAGATAGATAGATAGATAGATAGATAGATAGATAGATAGATAGATAGACACGCTCAAAGTCGCCGAAGTTCGCTAAGATATGCTTCGCATTTAAAAGACGGCCAGCAAAACAATGTTTTCTTTCGTTTACGTTCGCAGCAAATCAAGTGGATACGCTTCCGATTTTTTCTCTTCCCTTAGACAAATTCTTTTTTTAGAAGACACTAGCAGCAGTAGGATTCAGAATCAAGCTCCAACAGGGTTTATTGTCTTTGGGAGTACTTGCTTGGACTGCTTCCTTAAGACCCTGTAATCTACGTACAGCTTATTCACGCTAACTCCGCCCATTTCTCGTTGGGCGTGATTCTCTCGCTTACTTCCTCTGCTAATTCAGATTGTTAATTAGGACCGCAGCTCCGACAAACAGGACCGCCTCCTAGAGGTGTTCAATGAAAGCAGAGGAGCCGTAAAAGACAAGACAAAGAAGCCATCAAGAAAAGTCAAACGAACTAGACTTAGCAACCTGAATTACTTCTCACACCTAATTTTTCGCCCAGGTTGCCTGTCGTTTCGACTTTCTCGCACGTCCTAAAAGGAATGGTAGTTGGGAAAATAAGCTCCAGCGCCTTAGTTAGACTTTTGAATAGCTTTGCTTATGTGAACTTCAACTTTATTTATTTTCCCGGAGAGCTGTTTCTTGAGATGGCATAGCCTGTTTGCCCCGAATTCTTGAGAGCCTGAAGAAGCTTATTAGTGCACACACCTGCTTCTTTTTCCGGTTCTTGTTCGCTTATTCGCCCCTTTTTGCGGTTCTTTTATTGAGTTTTATGTGCATTTGTGCGTACGGACAGTATGCGTTCGCAAGTATATATGCATGTTTGTCATGCGTACTTGGCTGGAACAAGGTGCCTTTAAGTTTAAAAGTCATCCCATGTACCTGAAAGAAAGGTGGTCCGGAAAAGAGTAAAATGTGTACGATATTTGTAGATCTATTTTGTGAAGAAGGAAATCTCTCAGCAGTTGAAAGCATCGCACATCAGAATTTAAACTCCTCGACTTTTGAATGAATCACATGCGCAGTCTCCTCTTTTACGTATGAGCCAAGTTCATCTGAAACAGTTTAAAAAGTAATGTCATTCTTGCAGTTGCACCACAGTACTTTTTGTTTCGTACTTAATTTGTACTGGATTCTTTAGTTGCTAAATTTTGTCCTTCCTGCACTTCGAAACTGGCGTAGGCTAATAAGGGAAGGTTCTTCTATAGTGGCATGTTCCGATGCATTGGGAAGACGGCCTACTGCAAAGATCCCAAGGAAAGCTGTCACATCAGTATAGAAAACTTCTCAACTTTTTATTGACGATGACTAGCGCCACCGTCCTGCAATCATTACAATTGTCAATAATTTTTAAGGTTACTTTGTGTCAGAAAAAAAAAACAGTTTAACCTGCTCATGCTCTTATACAACTTCAACTTGTTGTCTTATCAGTCCTTCTGAACCGGTGAATTCTGCTTTATGGAAGCAGTCATAACCTTTGGTAACGATAGCACACCTCGCGACTAGCAAGTGTGGATTTCAATGTTTTCCGGAAGATCCACCGCAATGAAATATAAGAAAGCAGAATGTAGGTAAATAGCAGTAAGACTGGAAATAGGCAGCGTGTTGGAATCAGTGTCTCTGGCATACACCTAAAGACAAATTTGTGCAGCGTGTAACTTCGAAACTCAGGTGGTCCGAAGTATATCAGCAAACTAATGAAGCTGGAGCAGGATTTCGCTGAAGCCCGGAGGATTTCGGCTGTGCCTAACACTACCCTTCTTTCCGGCTCTTCTGAAAGCGGCACATACGCCTTTTTTTTTTTTTGCGAATATGTGTTGCGTTTCTTTCTTCCTTCTGCCGGGTTTTAGAGGGTCTTATCTGGTGCTCGAGTTCACCATGTGTTGTTTCTTTTTATGGTTACGTGTAATAAGAAGTCTCAAACTTGTTACAGGGTACCTACGACGCCTTCACTTGTGTTGGTCCTGGTTCTGTTGCTTCTTTTGTAGGGTGTAACCACAAATGAGGAGGACTGACAACGAAAATACCAAGAGCCCTCCTCCTTAGATCAGAGTGATGTTCATGAGACAAGCATTGTTTGCCTGTACGGCGTTCTTTTCTGGTAACCCAATTTCTTTTTTTTTTCTCTGCGAAGGGCGGGGAAAATGCAGAGCGACATATTACATTGACAAGAAGAGTTACATTGCATCATTAATGCGCGCATTGAGCATCCGTATTACACCATATAAAGGAACGGCGATGCGTTCTTCGTCGGCGTCTTTAACCAGACTCACTGTGCTGCTGGTTGAGATTTACTATGGTTCTTCCATGTATATACGTACCTTGCTCGTGTAAAAGTACAGACACTGTTATGAAACAGAAACAAAGTCATTAAACAGCAGGCCTTTTTCCGAAGCTTTACAGCATCGTCCGGTGTATGGAGAGGAACCTTGGTCTTAGAAACTCATAAAAAGAGGGCGAAATTCTTCTTTTTACCAAAACGTTCTCTTGCACAGCTGCTAGAACACATGACGGGCCAGACTACATGAAAATGGCGGTGTTCGTTAAGTCGAATGAAATGTTGAAGTGAACCCAGTGCAAGTGTTTGAATTCATGGGAAAACAAAAGTTGATGTGTATAGTCAAGTGATGTTACGTATACGTTTACACAATCACAACTAGTAGCTCACACATCATTCGTTCGTGCTTGCAGTTATTATCCTATACCTAACAGTGTGAATGACTAAGGAATAAACATTCCATAACTTTATATCAAGCAAGATTTATTTTGTCTGTAAGCTACACAGCTGGAAGATATATTACAACCAAAAAACAAAATCCGGTGTATGCACTGTAGGGTGGGTACAGGAAGTCAATGTTCGAGTACAAAGGCTTCGTGCAATGGTGCCTCGCTTGAAACTATGCAGATAAGCCATTATACTAAGTTTATAAAATGCATAATTAGCGTTTTGGTCCCTTTTGCTGCATTATGAAACAATGATTTTGTTAAAGAGAACCTACATATGATGTACCCACTCATGCAGTGTGAGATCCATTGTGGTAGTCGAATTTTGCGTTTACTTTGCCCATTCATTACCGTGCAGGGAAACAGGAAGAGAATGGGACGAGCACTAGTCTTCTTCCTTCGTGGTTTGTTTCTGCGCTACATGAAGGTGGAGAGCTAGGCATGTCTTGGCCAGTCTATGAGGTCTACTGCGATTCACTATAACACGCTTAAGAGTTCGCAAACACAGCACCATAGAATTTCTTAAAATAAGTAGGTGGTAATCTCGCACTGCGATTGTTCAGTTACCAGGGAAATGCTGAGTTGAACATGGAATTGCCTAATCTTCGTACTTGCGGGTGGTTAATCACACTCGTAACTTCGTTTATTGCTGTGTTTCGGTTTTGTTTCGAAAGAAAGAACGAACGCTTTTGGATTTCAAGACGTGATTCGAAAGGGTAAGCATAAAAGATCAAGGTAGTGAAGCGCAACTGCTGAGCATTTGCTGATTTTTTTTTCGAAACAAAGCTGCTTCAACCCATGTGACCCCAAACTGAGCTAGAGGTACGCAGATTAGACAAATACGTGCACTAACCATAAGTTATAGGCTCACCATCCGTTGCTGCTCCCGTCACTAGCGCCAGAATTTCCTCTAGTGTATTTTTAGGAAACTCTATGCACAGGACTACCTAAACTCAAACACCAGCGCACCCTATTTTTAACCCGCGCATACATACACACACGGACACGCACATGCACGTTTGTGCACAGAAATATAAGCGAACACGAAGTAACTTATGAAGGCGAGTCTCACGACAAACGGGATAGCTCACAACCGATGCTGCTTGCTTGACCCTAGTGACCTCGTTACGCCGCAAAGTGAACCATTAGCAACAAAAAAAAACGGCATCCTTTTTATTTCTTCTGCACGGCATTTAGACTGTGAAGCCGCTTTAGTCGAAGCATGTCCGGTTCTTCTTTGGCCCTGTCTAATGGGTCCCTGCTTTTTCGATTGCTCTCCCGTCTTCCATGACCGTTGCCCGCTTTCATGCGCTATAAAGAAAGATTGTTTCTTCTTTAAAACCTGCAAGGGATGCTTCATAGTAGGCTCCCAGAGACCTCGTAAACTAGGCAAAGCAAAGTCCAAAATAAAAAAAAAAGAAGGCTAACAGTTCTGAGTGCTCGCGTTGATCAAATAAACCTTGCTAGACCACCAAAGAACGGAAAAAATTTTGTGACCGTTTCCTCTATAACAATCTAGCTTAGACATGTTGCTTATTTTGTAGGGCAAAGGCCGGCACTGAACTATTGTTTACTTTTGGTAAAGATTATTCTTCGGACTCAGTGCCAAGTTTTCGCTTTTGTGCGTCTGCAACATTATCTCCGCTGTTCGGGTAGTGTTCAACCAGCCCTCACTTTAGAGTGCCACCCCTTTGCCGCTACCCTCCGTTCATTCACTTGAAGATATATACCTGACATGGCGTTGATGTTAGTCTGCATTAATGAACAATCACACTTTAGCCTTTATGTCGTTTTTCCTAATTACGTTTTCTGACTAAGCTTTAGTGCCTTGATTTCATGACAAGGCTTTAGTGTCGTTGAACAAAAGTTAAGGACCATTTGAAGAGCTGCAGCGAATCACTGTTTTAATTTACCGGTAGCCAGAAATGCCTACGGTCGAAGGCTCATAGAATTTCATGGTGCTCTCATATGGAATGCGATACCGACTGATGCGAAAGAGGCTAGAAATTTTTCATTGTCCATGAAGCATGCACTTCATGCGAACTTTCTAAGTAGTACGTCTGCATAGTCATTCAGTATTATTATTATTATTATTATTAGTAGTAGTAGTAGTAGTAGTAGTAGTAGTAATATTATTATTATTATTGATATGTGGTGTTTAACGTCCCAAAATTACTATAGAATATGAGAGACGCCGTAGTGAAGGGCTCCGGAAATTACGACCACCTGGGGTTCTTTAACGTGCACCCAAATCTGAGCACACGGGCCTACAATATTTATTATTATTATTATTATTATTATTATTATTATTATTATTATTATTATTATTATTATTATTATTATTATTATTATTATTATTATTATTATTATTATTATTATAGTGCTATTATTACTCTGTGCTATAAGTAGTTATGTTCTGCGCTATGTTTCTTTGTATAGTTCAATCATGTGTTTTTTTGCTTGTTTTTCTATTTTAAACATTGTATCCAGTTTGATGTCCTTTGTCGCTGTGTAACCGCTTGCGCAAGTATATAGGTATGTCACACAATTGGTCCCTTTACTAGCCAGTTAGGCTATGGGACCAAACAAGTGTTTGCGAAGTTTTTTGTTACATAGATGTGAAAGTTACAATAAAAAAAGTAATTGAAGAGGATTTCATTGATTCACGAAACAGTAAATAAAGATAAAAAATGGGTAATCTTAATCTTTCAGTACGTGTAATTTTTGTTGAATGAAAAAAAAAAGTTAACAATAAATTTTATTGTTCCTGCTGTAAGAAAGGAACTGGAAAGGGTACGTAAAGAAAAGCAAAAAGTAATAAGGTTAGAAGAGACGTCGAACCAATCACAGGAAAGATCTGCAAAATCAGAGACTATACAAACCATGATAATCAGGACCAATTTTTACTCTGTTCATGGTCTTTCTCCCAAATCCTTGTTCAGATTTTTTTTTACTCCTTAAGAAGCCAAGACATGTTACGTTTAGATTCCCTGCTCCAGCACCATCTTTCATGCTGAGGTTATTCTAGTAAGCAAGCAAGTACTCTATCAACATTAATTTATTATTTTATGGTGTGGTACTGGGCTCTCCCATTTTGTCAAGAGCTTGTTTTCAATGCGGTTTTCCTAATTAACTCTGCCTAACTAGCTAGGCAACGCAAGTATCAAGGTGGCTATGAAAGGGGACAGGCTGTTGAAGTACCAATATTTATTATCTATCTCATTAAGAAACTTGTTCGAAGAATCCACTTAGCAGACGCCCTTCGCGACACAAGCTATGAGAACGTTATGCGCATGTCAGGACAAAATAGTTGTTAGTTTTACGGCTTTTGTGTAGAACTACAAATTATTCATCAGCGTTCGTGCGATAACCATGATCTATATTTTGAAAAACTCACAGCAGCATTGATTTACGCACACTTTCATGTGCGTAAATACTCGCCTACGTGCATGTGTAGTATAAATTTGTCTATCTCCATAAGCGTGTGTGCGCGCATGTTGATTTGTTGATATGTGGAGTTTAACGTCCCAAAACCACCATATGATTATGAGAGACGCCATAGTGGAGGACTCCGGAAATTTCAACCACCTGGGGTTCATTATTGTGCACCCATATCTTAGCACACGGGCCTACCGCATTTTAGCCTTCATACAAAATGTAGCCGCCACAGCCGAGATTCGATCCCGTGACCTGCGGGTCCGCAGCCGCGTATACCTTAGCCAATAGACCCCTACGGTGGGGCATATATGCGCTTGTGCGTGTGTGCGTGTGCGTGTGTGCGTGTGCGTGTGCGTGTGTGCGTGTGTGTGTGTGTGTGTGTGTGTGTGTGTGTGTGTGTGTGTGTGTGTGTGTGTGTGTGTGTGTGTGTGTGTGTGTGTGTGTGTGTGTGTGTGTGTGTGTGTGTGTGTGTGTGTGTGTGTGTGTGTGTGCCCACAACCACGACATGATTGTGAGAGACGATGTAGTGGAGGGTCGCCTGTGCCTTCAACAACGCATTAAGAATGGTAGAACGAGTTCTAAGCTCCATGACATAGTTTCAAATTCAGGTGACGGCGGGGTTCAAACCATGTTTTGAGATGAGTGAAATGGAAGAACATCTATGTGCTTAAAGTTAGGTGAACCTTAAAGCACGAGGTTGTCAAAAGTAAGGCTGAGTATTCCGTACACTGCGCACCATAGTCATATCGGGGTCTTCGTAGGTCAAACCCCAAATAATAACTAATTACAAGTCGAATGACGTCTCGAGTGTAAGTCAGTCTACCCATGCGATAACAATATTTTCCTCCTCTCGCTGAAGTAAGAGAATGAAGGTATTTGGGATAATGTGGCACTTTACTAGGTTTAGAAAACCCATATGCGGTGCTCCATAGATGCTACACAGTTGACGAGTGAAAATGGTGGCGTTGGTCAGCCTTTATTTCCGCTATTACGAATCATGGTTCTCAGTTGTCAAGGAAGACAGGGTATGAAGACAAAGAACGACTGCGTGGCTTTGCGTCGAAAGAACGCTTGCGCATCAACGCAAACACGCTTTTCACGGCACTTTTGCAAAATAAATTGGTTTGCCTGTTGACCTATTTGATTCCGATGCTCCTTGTGGTAGACGTGTTGCATCGAAATCCAAAAAACGCCGTATGCCACAAGACTTCAGCCGTGTGGTGATGAGCGCCCGTGATAATTCGCCACATCTTGCTCCCCTCCTCATGCTACAGGAATGTTTTACTTTGTGCGCCCAATGTTCTTATTGAGCTCCCGAACAGCGGAAGGTGGAACACCCTCCGATATTTGCTCTGCACACCTGATTGTAGAAAGCGTTACAATGTGTCGACTTTTTTATATTTCTAGCCAAGCTATATGTAGGTCCTTCAAAATTTTTAAACGTTCTAACTCTCAGTAATGCAGCAGCATGAGAATGTAATTGCACGAGTCCTGGCAGATTTCACAGAGGCGTTCCCCTATCCACAGACAGTGACATTACTGGTGAGTGAGCAGCTAATGCAACAGGAACTTCTCACTGTCAAAAAAATTACCCCCACCTCACCGAAGAGATTCGTTAGGAACTGTGAATGTATTTCTTGTGCCGAGAGTACATGGCGTAGTAAATTTAATGACGAAAATTAATGACGAGACGATATTTTGTTAGGTAACCATTCATTTCCTCTTTCATCAGCTAGCGAACGGTCGTAAGACGCTCGCTTTGCCTCATATATATATATACGTACGAGCGAGTGGACGGGAGCATGGGGCCAAGGGAGGAGAGAGAGCGAATGGCGAGAGAAGGAGTACCGAAGCAGTGCACTGCGCTATGTCGCCTTATGGCAGACAGAAATTACGTGCCTTCTTTTTCTTCAGCAACCCCTACCACCCTCTCCTACACTGCCTGCCCAAACGCGGGAGCTCCGCCGAAGTCCCCCGATGGGAGCACCCTCACAAGCCGGAGCGGGCTCCTCCTTTCCACTCAGTTTCCACTACTCCGCCCGCACCACCTGCTCCGGTTGCTAGGGGTGAAGATAGGCGCGCGCGCCTGCAGCTGTTGCTATGGAAGAGGGAGTGAGAGTGGAGAAATAAAACCTTTCGGCACGGACACCGACAGACGCCTGACATGCCCCAACTAAGAAATGCATTCGCATTTAAAACTAGATACACGAGTCGTCTTCTCTGCCTCATCGGACACCGACATCATTGAGGAGCATTTCACAGCGCGTAGGAACACTTGTTTTTGTTTTTTTATGTGACTGTAATGGCTAAGATTCAATCTCATGACCTGCGGGTCAGCAGCCGAGTGCCTTAGCCATAAGACCACCATAGAGGGGGAATTCTCCAATTTGATAAGTCATGTTGTGCTTTCACAATATTATACTTTGCAAATGTTTTTCAGTAGGTTTTCAATGATACCTGCACCAATTATGCAAGCCCGTCTGCTTGAATTCTGCGGTGGTTGTACACTCTTCGTGCATTCTTTCGTAAGCTTTCAATGACCTATGAAGGAGACTTTTGATTTTTAAAGTGATTAACTAAATTTTATGAGCGCTGTGTAACGAGCGTAAACAGAAATCTAAAAACTGGCTTCTCTACCATCATAAAATAAAATTTAGCAGTGCATATCATTTAACCAGACCAAGCCGTACTGTTCTGTCTATCTAATGCACACATATTTAGGGAGGTTCTTTGGCTTGAATCATTTGTGAACTGTGTACGACATGGCCTCTTGAAATGAGAGGCCCACAGGACGGCTTTCGACTCTCTTAATAGAGTACCAAGTACTCTCAATCGTTCACAACTTTTTCTAAACACACGGTTATCTCCCCTTATACTGGGATGACTTTATGCCCTTTCTTGGTAGAGTGCCAAGTACTAGGAATTGTTGAAGACTTTTTCTAAACATAGTTATCGATTTCCCGTCACCACCTGATCGAGCTCAATTTTCTGAGATTCGGATTCACGAAGTGTGAAGCCCACGGGCCGGCTTTCAAGTCTTCCATAGTAGAGTACTGAGTACTCTAAACCATTACCCATTTTTTATTAATACACCCACCTATATTGTGTTACTAGTATACAAAAAGCTTGTGTGTTTCAAGTCTTCTTGTCTGCGTTTATCTTTTTCGTCTTTCGCCCGTTGTCTTTCATTGCACATGTTGGATCATTGTATCATGGAAATCCAATCACTTCTTTTCTACTCCATACCACATCCAGACCATGCATATCACGCTAAAGAAATGTTTCTTACAATATCATGATGATTTTCGTACATACATGTACCCATGTTTATGTACCCATAATTACCGAAATGTTATCAGTCTTTGTTTTTGTCCATAGTGTAAAAAACTTCTAAATAATGTCAAACACTTATAACCAGACAGTCACACTCAGACTCCATACGAAGTTAACGCCTCTTTGATGTAACATGTCGTACGCGCAGCTCCAAACATTCAGATTCGAACTGAAATTCCATCAAAAAAATTAGGAAGACGCACACGATGAAAGGCAAAGCACATACAACAGAACTGGCACGACAGGACTGGCGCTTGTAGGTGTATCTTTTTTCATCATTTGCGCTTTTCAAGTTTTCCCTGATGATGGCACAGCTCACCCAACCAAAGGTATTGTTAAAGGATGCGATCATCCTAGAAACTCTGATTGATTGATATGTGGGGTTTAACGTCTCAAAACCACCATATGATTATGAGAGACGCCGTAGTGGAGGGCTCCGGAAATTTCGACCACTTGGAATTCTTTAACGTGCACCTAAATCTGAGCACACGCGCCTACAGCATTTCCGCCTCCATCGAAAATGCAGCCGTCGCAGCCGGTATTCGCTGCCGGGATGCGGCGTGACATACTTGGGACCACTCCAACACCTGCGGCCAGTGGGACTCGTTGCAGCGCGTTCGTACAGACGTACGTACTTAAGGCGTTACACGCGTGAGTGAAAGCGCTGCTTCGTATTTAATAACTTGCGCTTCACGCATCGTATAATAATAATATGATTCTGTTTTGAGGTGAATATTTTTGCAGATTAAGTACGCTTGAGGTCACTCGAGGTGTTCATTATTGAAGGAAGAGCCATTTTTTTTTTAAGAACGCATGTTTTTGTGCAGCAAGAGCGTTAGCTTTTTATGAAGCGATATTGTACGCAAACAAGACATGAAGGAACTCTGAAAACTACCCTTTTATACAATTGTGTTGTACGTGCCCTTGTGTTCGGTCACCCGGGTTGAAATCTAGCCTTTGAAAACAAATCTTCATCTAAAATGTTTTATCACCGTTTGAAATTTTTATAGGCTTTAATTTTCTAAGAAGCCGCTTTGCAACTTTTTTACAACGGCCTATGCACGCTCGAATACATTAGCGGCTACAGTATGCACAAAACAAAGTTATTTGGCACACTTTCACATCTATGCTGAGGAAATGGCGCGCATGGTTATTTGTCCTGCGTACTCACAGCCTGAAGGCCCCTTAAAGGTGTCATGACATTGTCACCTAAAAATTTGCGGTTTTCGGCAAAAAACGTAGATAGAGAGTGAAATATGCTTGCACACGTGTGCAAACTGGACTGTGAGGGATTATTTCAGTCAAAAATAAGCCGTACAACTCTTAGGCTGTAAACTTCGCCTACCACCGGCGACTGCCATTTATCCTTGGCTGGCGTGACGTCACAAACTGATGTGTGCAGATGCCAACGCTAATGCTGATCACGAATGCACTTACCTCTTTCCTTTGACCCTTCTCAAAAGCACCACGACGCTTATATTGGGGGACGGATGGTGCAAAAACACGGTCGGCACAGCGTCCGGCCGCAGCCTAAGCTTTTTCAGTGGTATACTGAACTCGCCGAAGAGACACTGGTCATCATGGTAGCTGCCTGCCGTGAACTACGCCGAGCACAAAACAGGTGCGTCACTTGCCGACCTGTCCTTCCTGTGCACATTTATCTCGCAAGCGTTGCGTTTGGTGGGCTGGCAACTTGAAGACTGACGCAGTTTTCTTCTTTCTCTGTACACTTTGGCACCCCCCAGCGCAGCATTGGCGATGCGGTGGCATTGCTCCAACCGCTGCAAGTCATTCAGCTCCAGTGACACGTTGAACAACTCTGAAACAACTCAATTGCAAGCGCAGCTGACCATGAAACATGATTGCCCTCCGTACTGCACACCATCCAGAAGCTCGCAGTGTAAATTATTCGTTACGTCACGACTAGCGAGCGCACCAGTGTAGCCCGACCACAAGGCCGCTCGCTCGTTTATAAGAATATTCGAATAAAAATTAACGGCATGACCAAATGCGCTGAAGTTTCGCCAGCTTGTTTGTAAACGCACAATGACCGGCCCACACATCACAGATTATGGTCTAAAGTTGAATGTCATGACCCTTTTAAGCTTTACAGCTCGTCTGAGGAAGTAGCAAAAGTACCGAACACTCATTCCTAAATTTAGTTCGGTTCGGAAGCACACATATTGCAAAAACAGCTTTTTGAAGGTTTTATTACGGTGGGCGTTAGTTATTACTGATGAAAAATTCCTTGCAAAAGGCATCATTATTAGGGAATCTTATGTCGGGTACATCGCACGGAAGAAGAGTTGAAGTCGACGGCTGGAAGGAATGGTACTTACTGGGCCAAATGCGAAACCATTTGCGCTGCCAAAGACAAATATGGTTGCCTATATGTAACTTGTTATCCCGTGCTGGTATCTAGAAAAGCAACTTGAATCCCGTGAGAGTGGAATGGGTTAACTTTTTCGACGTGTTAAGAAGCCGGGTAATTTAGTGTGACTTAGGAAGTCGACGCTGCAGTTAGAGGCAATCGTTCCTTCGGCAGTCAGAACGTATACCGTACGCTAGAAGCGCACGGCTCGTGCCATCTCGTCCCGCTAAAGATGACCAGAGATGTATTGGTGCACTAACGGGCCAGAAAACTCGAGATGTCAGCTGATCGCTTTTATCTCGTCCAGTTCTTCGATTGTGTTCGCTCATCACTGTCTTTACTGCTTACGTTATACGTCCATGTTTCTTTTCGATCTTTTTTTGCAAAATACAAACCAGCCATACGACACCGATTATCTAAATATAAAGTGTAAATAATACAAAAGCCTATAGCGCCTTCGGAGAAAAAAAGTTTTTTTTTTTTTTTGTTCCCCATCAACTATATACTTACCAGCCAACAGCACCCTTATTACGAGCGTGTGTCTTCTTATCGTACGGCCATAATACGCGACCCACTTCCCGGCAATGGACTGCTCCAATGATCGTGTGAGTAAAAGCGGCGTAGGGGTAAACATATTAAGGATGTGCCTAAGACGTTCTACAGGCGTTGTTCCATGATCTCATTATTCTAACAGTGTAAGATTGTGAAAGCGATTGCCCTCATCCAGACATGCACCCATTCCAATATAATCTTCAAATGGTGCCGTGGCAAAAAAAAAACAATATCACGAGAAGAAGGCACACGGAGACAGGACAAAACAAGGTGCCGTACACGGTGAAGCGAAACCGTGCCTATCTTCTTTCTTCTCCTGTCATCGTTATTTTCCGCACCATTGGTAGAAAGTGAATTAAACACACCCTGCAGTTCGTCCTTCTTCAATATGAACATGACAGCGAAATTCTCGCGATGTTTTTTTTTCTAAGGTGTAGGAAGCCTTGGCGTAATACTGAGCACTCTGTCATATCAGTATTTTGCAATGTCATATTTGACATATAAACAAAACTTATTCAGAATGTTTAAAAGTGTTGATTACTTCCAACTGTGATCTTTTCACGTCTCATGAGTGCGCTGTGTAGTTTCTGTTTTACATAAAGACATGCCCGTGCTTCTTCGAGCGCGATATCTACAACTTGAGCGTCGCTACTCAGCTTCGATTTTTTTCCAGAAACTTTCTTGGAAACGTTTTCCGCATCGTCGAATGAAATGAGTGAGCGTTTGTGGCTCCCGTAGCTGTTGTTGCAGGCCTAGCGTCAACGCAAGCCCCCTCGGCGTCTTTGATTACTCGATGTGAAAACAGGGCGTTAAAAGCGGGCACAAGATTGGTCATTTGCGGCTCTAAATCTCCGCATGCAAATTAGAGCGCCTTACCAGGGGGCATCAACCCGTCGCTTTCTTCCGCCAGGCTAATGCTAATGTGTTCTTCTTAAGTAACGATTCGTTCCCCTGCCAGTTTGTTTCTCCAGCTTGGTTAGTAGCCTAATGGCTTTCAGGGAAGCGCCTGAACACGCTCCGAGTTCTGACCCAAGTCGTTATCGATTTCTTCACCGAGAAACTCAGCGTAGGCTGTGTAGCCATAGTGCAACGACAGTTTGGCGTGATGCATTCTCATTTGAATATTTCGTAGATATATAACAATGTATTCACTGGTCGACAGGGTTTACAGGGCTTGGAATGAAATATTAGGATAAGCAGCAATTTCACTTCAAGGAAAAACAAGGTATTGTCTCTGGTAGTTTCTGTGAAAATCAGTGACCATACTTTTCAATGGGCAATATTGTGACGAGAAAGCGAAGCGACAATGCAATCTTAATTATGGCCTTGTCAGTGCTTTCTGTTGTCTAAATGGATCAAACGGATCAGTGTAATTGGTCAGCTATATATTTTGGTCTTACTGGGTTTCGCCGATGAAAAACCAATGCTCGAGTAAGTATGGTTCTGAGCCATTTGAAAGGCAACACTGATTTCTAGCTGAAGCAGACATTACTTGTTGAATGTATAAACTGGCGCAATAACGTACAAAACACTTTCATATTTGAACATTTAATATTACAAATAAGGACGGAAAACGAAAAAGAAAGAGAACGTGTAAGGATGTCAATCTGTTTGAGTTCATATGATAAAGGTTGCCAAGTCGATTCAGTAATTTCAAGTTTTCAAAAAGCGTTTGGCACTGTTTCACACGCTCTTGTATTACATAAACTATCTGCTTTAGGTTTCTCTGCCTCTGTTTTAGGTTATTGTAGAGATCATACAGCTTCTAGAAAACTGTTCATCCGAGCAAATGGTTCGTCTTCTTCGTACATCAGCATAACTTCAAGGGCGCCACAGGGTTCGCTGTTGGGTCCTTCCCTTTTTTTAGGTCAATATTATCAATTGTCTGAGACGCTATTATCTAACTTGAGGGTGTGGAAAGATAATTGTGTTATTTCTGAAACAATACACGGTATTGACAGTTTTAGTGTTTTACAACATGATATTAAAGCTGTGGTAATGGGACCTTCGAAATGACACGAGTGTGTAAATGTAAAGAAAATGTTGTTTCCTCCATTTTGCCAGAAAATGCAAACATTTTCACTCATCCTGCAGCCTGTCAGGAGCACTACTTGACTGTGTTGAACATTTTAAATACCTTGGTGTATACTTGTCAGCCGAATCATCTTAAAATAAGCATAGAGGTTACGTAAATGACAAAGCCAAAAGTGTGCTAAGCATTATGAAACGCATTTTAAAGTCAGCCCCAAAAAGTCTGAAAGAAGCTTTGTATGTTACAAATGCCCGACCTAGAGTTGACTACGTCTTTTTTGTGAGAGATCCTCATGGTAAAATTCTAATCCATAAACTTAAACGCATGCAGAACCGCACTGAACGCTTTGTCAGTGGCAATCACATTGTTACCCACTTTAAAATTAACTTAGGATGAAAAACTCTTGAGCAGCGCAGAACATTTATGCGAGTAGTTTTCTGATTCGATCTTCTGTCGAAATTTGCATTAAGAAAAGTTCATACATGATATGCCTACACTTCAAGTCGTATAGAAATGATCACTGAAAAAAATTTTCGCGAGGTCAGCTGCCACGAGGCACACCCCTCGTTATGTGTGTGCTAGACGATCTGACGCGAGAACATGCACCTAGAGATGAAAAGAAGCAAAACAAAAAAAGTATGGCCAATGGGCGCAATGACAGAAATAATATATGGCAGTCCGCATGAGGAGACCACTAAGGACCATTTACAACTCGTCCTTGGAGCGCAGAGGGAGTATGAACCGGTCTAAGAGATTTCAGTCGTACCCAAACATTCCACCGGGTGGGGTCCACCAGCGTAAAAGTTCTGAATCGGGCCGAGCGCGAGTGAGCCCCTGAGAAAACTTGGCGGAATGAGTAAAATCTATATAAATTCAAGCAAACAATCAAGACCAAATCAGTGTAATTTTCATGAAGACAACTATCGAGACCCGTGGAACTGCGAAAGAAGGCCGCAGATGTCTGGATCAAGGCACAAAAGCCCAAAGACGAGAAACAGCACCTGTGTAAAGTGAACAAAGGGAATCTTTCCCAGGAGATGAGGGACATTAGGACAGAGGGAATAAACATAGAACTCTGAGAGCAAAAAAAAAATAGTACAAGACCGTAGTGCTATGACAAAAAGCAGCAAGTTTCACTTCATTGGCTTTCAAGAAGACTTTATTTGATTACCCATAACGCTCTAGGCTGCAGCTGGTGACCAGTCGCGCCATTTCGATGTACTCACAAAGGCAGGTGGTGTACAGAACTTTATTTACCTTGGTTGTTTGTTGTTGCTGCGTGGTCGTCAGGCACCTTAGGAAAACTCTCTGCGATCTTAACTTCTTCTATCGTGGGGCTGATCTTGGGCGCAGCTGCAGATTCGGGCCTCTGCAAACGAAAGTCCGAACAGCAGATACAACGAGAAGACAGAGCCGATAAAGAAGAGTTCCCAAATAGAAGGTTCGAAAGAAGGAAGTTGTAGGATCCCACTAGCAGGGCAAACCTCACTGAGCACACACACAAAAAAAAAGAAAAAGAAGGCAGAAAGAGTGAATTAGGATGAATGATGTGGTATTCCATCGGTGTTTCTTTTTATCCCTGACAAGAATAGGCAACTTTAGCTTTTAGCTGTATCATTGTGTATTTTTAGTTAGAACGCCACTTTCTGAAGGACTGAATCTGAGAACAAAACGAAAGTGCACAAATCTCTCAAAACTAGTCTTGCGAATAATAACGGTACTTCCACGTCACATTTGCATGCGCAAGCGCTTAAGGTGCAAAGAAGGACGACACATCATCGTGGCAACGTCGAGCAGCGTCACCGATGAAGTGTTTACCAATAATGTCTTAATGCCCCAGCAGCAATAATAAAACAGTTCGAAGGGGCCCCGCAAAACTTTTTCAAGTAGTCGTTAAATAAATTCTGTAAACAAGCTTATTGTCTCACGAATTCACCAACGCAATATTTTTTTAAATCTGTCCAGTACGAAAAGAGTAAAAAAAAATTGGTCGCATACTGCAACTCTATTATTTCTCATCTCTTTCCAACACAGCACTGGAAGCTAAGCTGGGAGGGATCATGGACCAAGAGCGCTGTAAACAGAGCTTGTGTCGTCTTATAGCTACCTTTGCCCCGTCCATTTGCGCGCTGTTTTATTGCGTTAGCAATTATATGGATAGTCTTGGCCGGTTATTGCCGCCGCCGCCGCTGCCGCTGTCATTCACGTATATGTATATGCATGTATATATATAGGGTTAAGGCTGCGCTAGTCTGCTCTTTCTGTGGAGTCAACATCGCTTTCTTGGCCGGGGTCGTCAGCGTGCGCGCTTACATCGTGAGCGACCAAGGGAGAGGTGCGCTTATGCTTGCCGCGCTATCGCGTCAATGATCAGCGCGTAGCTTGTGCCCCCCCCCCCTCTCACAGAAGGCGGGAGCTTCTCTGGGAACGGTGGAAAGAGTGTACCTGGAGCGGCCATGTTCTCTTACACCAGTGTTTTGTAGAGTTACGTGAGATCAAATTTAAATAAGTTGACTGTCAGCCTCGATGGATATATTAACGCCGTCACTACGCACGAGCCTTGTTGTGGCCATCTACTGTGGCCACGCCGGAGAAAACTTCATTACTCAGCAAACGCATGTTTATTACAAATAATATTGCTCCTGAGAATGCTATCCTTGCTTTGTAAAACTTTCCAATATGTTGCTATCGCACTCATAGCTTTACCCTTTTGGTGAAACAGTGATTTTTTTAACAAAACAAGAGTTTTTTATTTATATTTGGCAAAAATAATCGAAACTTACTCATTTGTTAAATGCTAGTGCAACTTCCTTCGATTGAACTAAGACACGAGCCCTTCTTTATACATTCGGAATAATGATGCGCTGCACAGGGGGGGGGGGGGGGTGAGTGCGAGAAAGGGAATGCGTAAATTAAATGTGTCTGTCAATTCTATGAGTTATAACAAAATTCACCTGAGAGTAAGAGCAGGCTGCGATATGAAATATGGTTCCAATTGTAAGAATTTTTCTCGCATTTTACATGTAACTTTTTAAGATGCTCTCAAATGTGTTTTTGAAGCCTCGCACTCAGTGTGGAAACACTCGATAGTTCTGGGCATTCTTCGGTTGACGACGGAGCTAAGGACGCGAACCAATACCTTGATTCAAAACATTCATATCCATTCACAACTTCCGTATCTCATAGAACCACGCATAAATTTTCATTATGTTTCTTCCCGAAGACCCTATTACGTTTGCACAGGGCTTTTTTTTTTTTGAGTGGATATCAACAGAATATCACTGCAACACGCACTTATAAGTGATCATACAAAAAAGCAGCCACAAATGGATCGCTCGGTACGAATTCATCGTTTGTTAAAGTTTGTAAAAATTTGCAGGAACATGAAACTATCTTGACGAACTTATTGACGGCTGGACTATAAACGAAGTAAACATAGACGTACATACGACGCCATGAATTGTTAAGTGCAGCACTGTAGCAAGGAAAGGGGCCCCTCATCTAACAGTGCTTCTTAAGTCAGAATGTACCAGAGTTCTGAAACTTTTTCGATGAGGTCAAACAGCGTTAAAGAAAGGCAGATAATGCACTTGTTCGTAAGTAAAGGCGCTTCTTGGGGTGCCTTTGCCAGTCGGTATTGAAGTATAAGACTTCCATGCACTTTCACGCACTTCACAGTGGTCGTCTACTACAATACGGTTCTCGTACAGCGACGTGAGATGGGTGGTATTGTGCACGACAAAGATATGCTTTTTTTCTGCTTCTTGGAGCACTCGTGCGGGAACACATTTTCAGAGAACGGAACAATGCTTTTGTGCTCGACGAACACGGAGATGCGTTCCCGACCCTTTCACAAGACGCCCAAGAGGAGCTTGGCATCATTCAGAAAAGGCTGTGCACAGGTATTTCCTCTATGCCGGTTCCAGTCCTGTGGGGCTGAGTTGTCCCCTCCTGTGTTTTGTTTCTTTTGATCCGTTGAGTGCGGACAATGCAGGATAGTCGTAGGAAACTATTCGCTGCGTGCGCCACTGATGGCGGTTTTACGAATGACGCTCCGGTGACGCGGGACGGGGAATTCGGCTTTTGTCGTTCGTTATAGCTCTAGTTCGAACAAGCTCCATTTTTTCATTTGCGTAGCACAGGGCTCCTCGTGTTATTTCTACAGATGGCTGCCAGCGTTCCAGGGGGTTTTGCGAGATTTGCATTTATTGTGCCCATATACTTTCAGACATCACAGTTAGTATCGTGCCATCGAGTTGCTAGTGCAACTAATTGGGCTAGGTCGTGTTGAAATACTTTACCTGAAAACGCGTAAGTCTCGCTAAGCGAGCTATCAAGAATGAACGGCACTGAAGGGCAACAAATTTTTTGGCTTATTCGCAAAACTTGGCGTTATACAGTGGTGTTTGCGTTGGATGAAAGATGACCATTTGCTCAAAGTTTTAGCCATGTGGACGAAGCAACAAAATAAAATTGATAAGTTCACCGACCTGTGGATAATTGCCTATTCTACGGGTTAGCACTGCATGGTAAGCTTTGCTACACGTATTATCAGCGCCGAGAGAGCCGCGAGCATCGTTGCATGTGGTGCAGTTTGGAGTTTTATAAATAAATAGGTACACTCATGACATGAGAGAAACAAAAAGTTTGACGCGTTGCGACAATTGGACGATCGGCCTCTCTCTGTGCAGATGCTGCCGGAACACCTTCGTCGTCTTTCGTTGGCTCAAAATGCATTAAAAGCCCTATTGCGTTTTCTTAGGACTACGGACCACGAGGTCAAGTTTCGGTGGCTTCCTGGCCATTGTGGGATCAGTGGCAATGATTCCGCAGACAACGCGGCTCGCACATCTCACCAAGAAGAGCACACTCTTCCGATTCATTTGTCAAGGACTGACGCTGCAAAGCAACTTCGTCACCTGGCACGTAGTCTGTCTGCAGGAGTGGAACACCCCAAGCATAGGACATACGAGACTATACCAAATAAACCCTCGACTGGAACTTCGACCTCCATCCGGACTTCGTCGACGTGAAGCTTCACTTCTTTGTCGCCTTTGGTTGGGGGTTGCCTTCACAAACGCATATAGAATCCTCATCAGATTGACCGACAATGCGGAATGCGACGTCTGCTGCACCAAAGAAGACATCGACCATCTGATATGCCATTGCCCTCGATTTGCCTCTGAAAGACAGAAGCTTTCGGACGCATTGCGAGAATTGGACGATCGGCCACTCTCTGTGCAGATGCTACTGGAACACCGTCATCGCCTTTCGTTGGTTAAAAAAAGCAGTCAAAGCTGTCTTGTGCTTTTAAGTGTGAATACACTTTATAAGCGACCCCGAACTATCCACCGCCGTCGGCGGCGTCCGCAGTCTTCTCTCTATCTTTAAAAGAAAGAGGACTTGGCGGGCCGCAGCGCGACGCTCTACCGAATAAGCCACGGACGCGACGCTGATATCGGTGTCAGTAACGCGCCTTATACCCCCTCCCCCTTCGCTCGCTCCTCCGCTCTCCTCGCTCGCTGCAGCTGCGTGCGCACCCCTCTCTCTCGCGCGCCCGCCTTCTCTCTCAGTCTCCCGTCGAGAGCGGGTCGTGAGGGGGAGTAAAGTTAAAATCCGTTGGCATTCGCCAGTGAGTTAATGTAAACTCCCCCGTGTGATCAAATTGCGATTCCCAGGAACCATTACACCATAAAGGCACCATAGTGTGATTAATAAGTATAATAGTGCAAATTAATTAATACCCCTCATAGCATCACCCCGTGTATTCGCACTTAACCATGTTCACCCTCGGGGAAATGCTTGGGAGTTTTAGGGGCGAAGCTCCTTAGGGCGTGGGCTGTGCGTCCCCTGTAGCCTGTATGTAGCCACCTCTAGTTTAGTTCTTGCAGTGTTCACTAGATGGCGGTACCATCCCTTGTATGTAGCCACCTCTAGTTTAGTTCTTGCAGTGTTCACTAGATGGCGGTACCGTCTCCTGTATGTAGCCACCTCTCGTTTAGTTCTTGTAGTGTTTACTAGATGGTGGTACTTGTAGCTGATGATGAAAAGATGCAAGATGTTATAAACTAGAAAGCGGTACTTGTAGTTGATGAAAGACGCGAGATCATATAAAATAGGAATGATGTCACATATGGCGCGTGTCATTGGTTGAAGGCAATCGTTCGATTTAGTGCGGCGACGTACGCTAGGGGGAGCGATGTAATAAAATCGAGTGGGCGAAATGTACAGAGGATTCATGGTTTACCAGGTTTACCTCCGGAGCTTCGCCCACTCATCATCATTCACTTCGTGGATATGGCGGAATTTTTTTGAGGACTACAGGCCTACGTGACCACCTTTAACTTTTGTGTAGTGCCACCGCTGACCGATTGATTGACAATCCTCCTTTTTTTGTTTTTTCTCCCTCTCTTTCTCATCTCTTTCCTCTCTCTCTCATCTTTATGCCCCCTTCCCATTCCCCCAGCGTAGGGTAGCGAACCGGGCATGTGCCTTGTTAACCTCTCTGCCTTCCTTCTTGTCGTTTATCCCTCCTCCTCCTCCGGGGGCCTGTGTGAACGCCTTTTACTTGTGCGTAGTAACACCGCGTGATACGCGTCAGCCAATGTCCTGTCAAGTTTTTCCCTTCCCCTCTCTCTCTCATGTTTATACTGCCCTTTCACATTCCCTCAGCGTTCGGTATCGAAGAAGCCATGTGCCTGGTTATTTTCCCTGCCTTCTCTTTTGTTCTTCTTCCTTCTTGTGATGCAATGTAGCACTCGTATACCCTATTCATATGGGCTTTCAATCACGCAATGCTGCCTAAATGAATGAGTGCGCTTATGATTGGTAGTGACTCCACGGCACGCACTAACCGAGGTAATTCTTGGGCAGAGAGCTCAGCTGCTGGCGTGTTGATTGACTTCAATAATACAGTTTAGTAAAAAGTGGGACACATAGGTGAAAGGAGCCACGCAGAGGAACAAAAGAGCTCTTTCTCACCCTCTTTCTTTCTCCTTTGGCTGATCCCTCTCCCGCGCCCGTCATTTGAATGAACTATTAAGTTGATCGAATTTCTTTCGAATGCCCCATCGAATTGTCATTGGATCTAATTCCAACGTATTTCGGTTTAACAAAATTAGCGCAGAGTGCATTTGCGTTCAACTGACATTTGTTGTGAAACCATCCAGTGCCTCTCTCGTGATGAGGATCGAAATTGTCTGGAAGACTCGGTAAATACAGTGGTTTGCGTTATGAGAACTATGTCTCCTGTGACAATCGCTTTAAGATATGCGCAAGTCTGTCCATAAAACAGGGATTGCAGCAAGCGTTCTACTGCACGAAGAAGAGGAGCCGGTGAAGAAACCCTTGAAGAGGAATCACTGATAATATCATGCACCTAAGTAATCACTGTTCTATTTGTAGAAAGTGAGATTCTTTGCTGCCTTGCACAGTGTTGTGCCGGGGAAGGTTTAGGAGAGCTCGACATAGTTACTGAAGTAAAGGCCACTGCAGTCCTACGTTCTCAAATGCAACACCGGTTACTACCTGTTTCAAAACGTGCAAAATATACATAAATTTGTATTCAAATAGGCAGCACTTCAAAAGAAGGGTTCAAATTTTATTTCGACAACTGATGTTTTCTTTAGCTCGTGACAAAACACAGCTATACATTTAGTTTGCGCGAACTTTAACTTCAAACAACTTTTCTGGGTATCTTGAACGTCGTTTATTTGCGCGAACTTTAACTTCAAATAACATTTCTGGGTCTCTTGAACGTCGTTCGAGTGAAGTTTCACTGTCTTGCTCTTTTTTAGGTCACTGTAACAAGACTAAACGTTATTTGGTATAAGTATTACAACTGACAAGCCCCAATGATAGGGGCTTGGCAGTTGATACACTGACTGATTACTGCTGTATTGCATGCAGATACAGTAATTACGACTTTCTAATATCACAGTACTTACGTTAGTATATTTAAACTAATTCGGTTTAGCGTGTTTTTTGATGACTGTAAACCAGTCAACAAACAACAAGAACGCGAGTCAATATTTGATGGCAATGTCAATATTTCATGGCATCGTCGCACATTCCTTTTTTCCTCGTAGTTCAAACAGCCTAATTGAGTCGTCTAAACTTTACGTTTTTTCGACGCGCTTACACAGCAGCTACCGAAAACTTGTATTTAATGAAAGTTGAATGCATGTAAAGGTCACTTTACATGGATTAAAACAAATTCTTTTCGTCGTAGGCCTAAAACTCTCAGCAACGAAACTTGGGTCTACTTGAACAGACGGGCTATATATATAAATATATATATAGCACTATAAGATTAATAACGCCGTTGTGTCAGCTGCACCATCTTACAAATATTTAGGCCTTCACCTTACATCGGATCTATCCTGGGCTATACGCATATAGCAGCTGTCTCATCGAAAGCATCTCAATCTCTCAGATATCGCCGCAGAAACTTGCGCAACGCTCCTTCTAACGCACGCGCATTATCATATATTACTTATGTTCGCCCACAGCTAGAGTATGCATCATCCACATGGTCACCATATCAAGTTTACTTGGTACGTATGTTGGAAGCCGTCCAGAATAGGGCAGTGAGATTCGATTCCGGAAACTGCGACTATCATTCAAGTATTACCCAAATAAAACAAGACCATGCATTTCAGTCACTATAAATACGCCGCAACATTGCTCTTTTATGTCTGTTTCATAGGTACATTTATAGTAACGAAATTCACTGTTTGCCACTTTATTCTCCTGCGTGCACTTCCAAGCGCAATCACAATGCACGTAGCTTTATGCGGATTCATGCTCACACGCAGGCATTTAACTTATCATCACTACCTCGAGCTATTGCATATTTAAACGGCCTTCCGGATCATGTTGTATCCATTTGTAACCGTGAAATTTTTCGTGACAACCCGATTTCGTTGCACTCTGGTATTGTATAACGCTGTTGCACCTTGATTTTTGTAATCTTTTATATTTTTTTTTTCGTCTACTTTTCTTCTTTATTGTTATTTCGTTTGTATTACTGATGCCCCCCTTACTTAATACCCTTCAGTGGGCCTGTAAGGTACTTTAAATAAATAAATAAATAAATAAATAAATAAATAAATAAATATACTTGAGCAGGCTTCGCAAGCGAGCACGCGTGACATGGTGTATACAAGCATTGTGCTACAACTCAGACAGGGAAACCGAAGCATAAACCTTGCAGTAAGGGACCGAAAGCGGGACCCACCAATCGTGAGTGTGCCCATGACGGCAACGCCACTCCGTTTCGCGGAACACAGTGCTTGAACATTCAGTGCAAATTACTTTATGAACTTGCCCACTAATACTTCGATTTCTCAAGCAGAACAGACACACCGCCATAGTCGAGGAACTTTCACGTAACAAGCACACGCGTGCCCAAGATGGTCTACTTGAACAGAACGGGCTATATATATATATATATATTATATATATATATATATATATTATATATATATATATATATATATATAGATATATATATATATATATATATATATATATATAATATATATATAGTATAGATATATTACTTGAACAAACGAAGCTTTCTTATGATATCGTACTCAAACTATTGTACAAATATATAGCATTAACTTTGGCCAATAATAGAAGTTTAGTTTCACACCCAGTAGTTAATTACTGGATAGGCTGTTTCACGCAAGCACTATATAATCTGGTAAATACAGACATTTCTTTTTTATGCGCAGTAACATTCAGAACCTAGTTCCAAGTTTAAAATGTAAAATAGGAAGTTAGCGTGAGATCGAGCTGTCAAGAAACTTTAACAGCTGACCAGTAACAGGCCAAGCAGAACAATATAAAAATAATAAATTTGCGCATTATACTGTGACCTAGAAGAAATAAATGGTATAAGGAACCGAGAGCTGTAATAATTCATAGTGAAAGAATAGAAATAGAACCAGCCAAGAGGCGCGGTGGCTGCTAGTGCAACGATTTTAAGTTCACTAACTTGAGTGACAATATCAATAGCAAAACCTTCTCTAGAGGTCACGAGACACATAAAGCCGTATGGGCAGCTCAGTTTCCTTAAGATGATTGATATGTGGGGTTGACAAAAATATTATGACCTGTTAAAAGGGACGGAAGTCTAGAATATTGGCAATGAAACACGCCTAGAATTGCGCACCATGTTCGATGAGCCCTCATCTAGATTTACCTAATGCTAAACTTCGTAGTGTCTGCCTCACGTTGAATGTTCATTCTAGTATGTCTGCGCTCTTTCACAATTTTTCTAGGAAACTTTGCTGTGAGTTTTCGAGTAACAGGAAAACGCCTGTTGGTGTATGTACATAAGTGAGTATGCTGTGAATACAAATCATTTTCCTGTTCCATGAAACTAAGATAACTTACGCGGTGAGCTCTTTCATAGTTTGATTGATAAAGACGATTATTTGTACAATTTCATCTGAATTCGCATCGCAGCCTGGTACTGCTGCTGAATTTGTCGTATTTCATGTCTCTAAGTCTCCAAATACGTTTGCGTTGTCACATACCTTACAGCAGCTTTATTATGGTTATCAAGTTGTCACACACCAGTCCCGTTAATTAGGAAAGCGATCGCCGGGCTAATTCCAAGGGCCGAAGTATCGGTCCCACGAACCGAACCACGAAAGCGTGGACAATTTAGAAGTGGTCCTTTTTGGCGCGCCAGCGGACGCCGGCTGTGGCCCAAAGAACAAGTCAGAGCCGAGAGTTGATAAACAAAACAGAATTATATTCTCAATAAAGGCAGATCAAAGAAACAATACCCAAGAATGCACACTCCACAATGGTTACATACAATACGTCACCAATCAAACAACGTACAACACAGTACAATCAACCACCCTTAAAACAACGGACACAGACAACGATACGCTCTACAGTGCAGTCGCAGGCATTGAACAACCAAGACACTTAAAGACTAAAGAGATAGAAAACCTATCCAGTCCAAAGTTCTTGGAACAGAAATCTGGATGATACTCTTCCGAGAATCACTCACTCCAAGTCCAGCGTTGTTGTCGTTCCGCGCCCTCGAAGTTTCTCTTCCAGGAAACCTCGCGTCTTCAATTGGCCACTCTCCAAGCTTCAAACTTCTTCGCCCGAACACGTCGGCTTCACACACGCAGCTGTCGCCACGCGTCTTCGCTCGATAGCGGTAAACACACGCTCTTGCCTGTAGCTCGAGCCTTCACCCCTCAGGTGGAAATCCTCTTCATCTCCTGCATCGTCCCTACGGACAAAACCTTCGCCGACTACACGGCGGTATACCCTACGCGCTCTGGCGCTACTTCCGTCTTCTCCTGATCTCTCGTCTCGGCTGCTCGGTTAAATACCTTCCGCGCGACATTCCAGAAAGTTCTCGTCATTTCGTCGGCGCGATACGCAGCGAAGGCTGGGGAGAGGCGCGAGACTGTACGGGGGCCATCCCCGACAGATGACTCAACCCGGCATACACACCCCTTTCTTTCTGGGAATTTCTAGGGCTTGCTCGGCCGCCGATGTGGGGTGAGCAGGTTCCTCGGCGAAGCCACGCTTCCGAGGGGAGAGCGTCACGCGCCCGGGGAGCCTATAGATGTTTGTTTTCTTTTTTTTTCTTTGACCTCGCGGCGTCACTCCAGCGCGTTATCGCAAGAATTTGGCGGCGCGCCCATTTTTAGCGCTCGTTCTGTGACACTGCCCCCCACTTTAAGAATATTATCTCATAATATTCAAAACCACACAAACGAGCGCGAACAGTCACCACACACTCTCAAAGACTGTAACATAGTCCGTCGCTCATGACACGTCACATTCACAATATATCACTCAATACAATTGTACATTGTAATTCAATTCCACAACACATGAAATATAGCCACCGGTACATGAATGCAACACTCCATCACATATTCCAAGCAATACAAATGTACAAAGTTATCTCATTACAAATATTACTATACTCACATCATTACTATATATCACATCACCGTAACAACATTTTGACTCACTCAACATAGAGTTGTGACACAGGACAAGAACATTAACACAACATATGGCACTCAGCCCTGCCAAACACAATTCGATTCCACCTCAGCACCTATCCTGTGCATTTCGAGCGGCGCTTGCGCCCTTTCTTGCGGTGCTCGCTCGATCTCTTCTTGTGTTTCCACGTTCTTTTTCGGCGGGCCCTTTCCAACGACGATATATGAGGCGGTGTCTCAGCCATCGTTGTCACTTCCGACACCGTTAACGGGTCATAACATTCGACGGGTCCTGTCTGTTTATTTACCAGCTTGTTCATGTCTCGACATTCGGCCCGGCTGGCCGACTCCGTCACCTTTACACTGTCGGTCGGTTGAGGTCGTGCCGACGTAAGTCCGGTTGCTCGGCCCGTGAACTCATTCAACACGATCATCTTCCCATTCACTGTCTCTTGCGCCGCGGCTTCACCTTGGGCTCTAGTGAGGGCCGTCACGGGATGCTCCTCCACTGTATCTCGCGGTCGCTGGGTTGGCGAGGGCTCTGTCTTAGGGTCTTCTCCCAAACATTCCGGATCATTCGGTCCTCGCGCCCCGTCGATGTTTCCGATGACAAGGTCGTAAAGGGGAGTCGTCATACATAGAGCGGTAACCTTCCCGCTGAAGTACGGGGTTTCCACCTCGATTTCTGCTTCGGGAAGCATCCGAACCGTACGGTCAATTAGGCAAACCGGTTTCATTTTGCTTGTTAACTCACTTTCCCGTACCAGATTTCTCCGCACGATAACCGTGGAGCTACCGGTGTCTCTTAGAACCGTAATCTTCTTGCCCGCAACTTTTTCAGGCAGCGTTGGCATCCCCTTCGAAACACTGGTTGGCTGTTTTGCAATTACAGCACCCACAATAGGAATTTTCTCCCCATTTTTCAACTCTACGAATCCATCGGTGACGGCATTATTATCAGATTTCGGTGCCGCTTGCACACAGGATACCTGGTGAGTTTGACTCACCCCGTTCCGACAAGCGTCTGCTTTGTGCCCAGTCTGGCCACACTTGAAACATTTTACTACCGTAGGGCTCGTAAAGATCGTTCGACAGTTTTTCGCGCGATGACCCACTCGGTTGCACAGAAACATCGCGGAATGCTCTCTGGTGCACGCTTCTTTTCTTCGGGAGCCAATTTCTTCGAATCATCGGGACAATCCTTTTTGACTTTGGCCAAATTAGTTCCACCTTGCGCTTCCAAGAATTGATCAGCCAATTCAAGCATTCCTTCAAGTGGCTCAGCCTTCCTCTCTTTCAAATACAGCGACAGGCTTGGGTGGCAACTAGTAAGAAATTGTTCTTTAATTAGGAGCTCTCTAAGTTCATCGTACTCCTGCGCTGTCCCTGAGAGTTCAATCCATCTGTCGAAATAATGGCAAAGTCGGGCGGCGTACTGCGTAGCCGTCTCACCATCAGCTGGCTTTCCTGTCCGAAATCTGTCCCGGAAACCTTCTACAGTAAATCTAAATAGCTTCAGCAAAGCAGCTTTCACCTTTGCATAGTTGGCTGCATCGGTCGGCGTCAGCCTACCGTACACACTGAGCGCTTCACCACTCAAGCAAGTACTCAAAGCAGTTGCTCATTGATGTTCCGGCCAATTCTGGCTCCTAGCAATCGTCTCAAATCTGTGAAGGTACGCGTCAAGGTCGTCCTTCCTCTCATCAAACGCTACGAGCTGCTTGCTTGGGTTCAAGCGGAAGCCATGTTCTTCCCGTTCGCTGCTTTCAATCTAGATTGGACGGGAGTTTCACTTCGCTGTTGCAAACGGAGCCGCTCGAGTTCCATCTCGTGCTGCCGCTGCCGTTCCCTTTCAGCCATCTCCGCTTCTCTTTCTTCTCTCGCCCTTTCGGCTGCCAACTCTCTCTCTCCCAACTCCAACTTCAATTGCTGCTCTCTTTCTTCTCTCAACTGTTGCGCCTTTGCCTCTCTTTCTTCTTTCGCCATTTGAGCTGCCAACCTCTCTCGTTCCAACTCAGCTGCTTTTTCCTTCCTTGGCGCTCTAAGCTGCCACCCTCTCTCGTTCCAAACTCAGCTTCTTTTTCCGCTTTGGCTCTTTCGACCGCCAGCCTTTCTTTTCAGCTCAGCCGCCTTTTCTTCTTTGGCCCTTCTTTTTCTTCTTTTTCCTTCGGGGTGACCCACTTTCGTAGTTCGGCGCCAGAAAGACCCATTTTCTCACCAAGAGACGCTAACTTTCGAGATCCATGGTGTCTTGCAACTCGCAAATAAAACCTTGCAGCGTGAAAAAAGTATCTGCCTAAATCAGTCTATTCGGAACACTCCCCTGCACTCGTTAACGAGAACACTGAACAACCAACAAAATCGTTCCGATATCCTATCAACAACTCGGAGGCTCTTTCCTCACTACTTTGGACACACTGTGCACTAAAAGTTCCTGTCGCTGACGCCAGGATTAATTGTCACGCGCCCCGGTCCCGTTAATTAGGGAAGCGATCGCCGGGCTAATTCCAAGGGCCGAAGTATCGGCCCCCCGAACCACACCACGAAAGCGTGGACAATTTAGAAGTGGTCCCTTTTTGGCGCGCCAGCGGACGCCGGCTGTGGCCAAAGAACAAGTCAGAGCGAGAGTTGATAAACAAAACAGAATTATATTCAATAAAGGCAGATCAAAAAAAAACAATACACAAGACGCACACTCCACAATGGTTACATACAAATACGTCACCAATCAACAACGTACTACACAGTACAATCAGCCACACTCAAAACAACGGACACAGACAACGATACGCTCTACAATGCAGTCGCATGCATTGACAAACCAAGACACTTAAAGACTAAAGAGATAGAAAACCTATTCAGTCCAAAGTTCTTGGAACAGAAATCTGGATGATACTCTTCCGAGAATCACTCACTCCAAGTCCAGCGTTGTTTGTCGTTCCGCGCCCTCGAAGTTTCTCTTCCAGGAAACCTCGCGTCTCCAATTGGCCACTCTCCAATCTTCAAACTTCTTCGCCCGACACGTCGGCTTCAACCACGCAGCTGTCGCCACGCGTCTTCGCTCGATAGCGGTAACACACGCTCTTGCCTGTAGCTCGAGCCTTCACCTCTCAGGTGGAAATCCTCTTCATCTCCTGCTTCGTCCCTACGGACAAAACCTTCGCCGACTACACAGCGGAATCCCTACAAACTCTGGCGCTACTTCCGTCTTCTCCTGCTCTCTCGTCTCGGTTGCTCGGTTAAATACCTTCCGCGTGACTTTCCAGAAAGTTCTCGTCATTTCGTCGGCGCGATACGCAGCGAAGGCTGGGGAAGAGGCGCGAGACTGTACGGGGGCCGTCCCCGACAGATGACTCAACCCGGCATACACGCCCCTTTCTTTCTGGAAATTTCTAGGGCTTGCTCGGCCGCCGATGTGGGGTGAGGAGGTTCGTCGGCGAAGCCACGCTTCCGAGGGGAGAGCGTCGCGCGCCCGGGGAGCCTTTAGATGTTTGTTTTTTTTTCGTTGACCTCGCGGCGTCACTCCGGCGCGTTATCGCAAGAATTTGGCTGCACGCCCATTTTTAGCGCTCGTTCTGTGACACAAGTACAATGGCCAACACTTTTCTGCCATGACGTTTACTCTTGCTCACTCTTAATATTTATGGTGTGAATTTGTGGTACAGCTGCTGCCAATATTACGACAACGGACACCATTGAAGGCGCGCTGCGATGCCGCTGATTTTTCTTCAATAAATTAACGCTTAGCCAAAGCGTTCGGGTCAACGTTAACTCTAAAAAGAAACCACGTCGAATAATGACAACATGAAAAAAACTTCCTAGTGAGCGACCCTTTCAGCTCTGCTTTACTGCTTGTAATGGTTGCTTAATTCTCGCATAAATTTTCCACACACAGATATCTCCAGAGACGCCCAACACACCTCAGGGAATATATATACATCTTCTTTTCTTATTAAATGCAAACGACGCTGTCATAGCAATGTCCCGTTTGTGTTTGTTTAGCAATGATTTCATTTTTGTGGCTGGAAAACTGGGTTGAAACTGGAAAAAAACGGCAGCTAAGTAGAAGATGAGATGATACAAAGGTTTGCTATTAGGCTTCAAAGTTTGAACGGAGCAGCACCGAAGGAAATCGACCGATAAGTGTTTCGAGCGTTGAGCGTAGAAATCACTCGGGCTGAGTATCGCTCTCTTCACGACCTCCCTGTCTTCCCCTTTCTTCGTCACCTTTTGTTAAAAAAGACCACAACCCGAAACAGCAGAAAAAAAGCTCTAGGAAGGTTCAAGAGCAAACAAACTGCAGAGCACCAAGCACGCACCAAAACTAAGTGCGTCGGAAGAGACCTTTCGTGCAATCTTGAGTGGCCAGAAATCAGTGAGTTTCCATTCAGAAACCAGTTCCAACTTCTTTTGTTTCTGTTGTCTGCTATTGAATGGAAGGTCTGAAGTCACGTTGGTTTCTCCCGAGGGCACGGAAGGGGGGGGGGGGGGTCGGCGGCATTTCTTGCCGTTTTTATTCTCAAGTAATGTTTGTAATACTTCTATTCGTATTAGTAACGCATTCATTGGTTACGAGTTCTTTGCGTTTTAACCAGACGCTGCGTGCTGTATTCGCCCCGAGATTGTTTCTTTCAGCTCTTTGGTCAATGTTTCACTCAACCTCACTTCTCAAGTTGCAGCTATATGATGCCTGACCACAGTTTATTGCAAACAAATAAATGAATCACTTAATAAAAAGAACAAAGGAAATCACTAAGCACTGGTTATGGGTAAAAACTTTTAAATGCGTAGCGCTTGTTACCTGTCCAGAATACTTTTTTTCTTTGATTGATATGTGGGGGTTTAAACGTCCTAAACCACTATATGATTATGAGAGACGCCGTAGTGGAGGGCCCGGAAATTTAGACCACCTGGGGTTTTTAACGTGCACCCAAATCTAAGCACACGGGCCTACAACATTCGCCTCCATCGGAAATGCAGCCGCCGCAGCGGGATGCGAACCCGCGCCCTGCGGGTCAGCAGCCGAGTACCTTAGCACTAGACACCGCGGCGGGGACCTTTTTTTTTTTCTTTGTAGCATGTCTTGTTCAGATAAAGCGTATTCGCAGTTCTTTTTTTCTTTTTTGAATTCTCGCTCCAGCATTTGACTGGGTTCCTAGGTCAGGAAGTGAGCAATTCGGCCATTTTTTTTTCTTTTTCATGAGAGAACGGTGAACAAAACAATGGCTGCAGAGAAATTTTCGAGATCATTCTCAACGCAAGGCCATTGCTCTACGAAGTGAAACATAGAGGAGTCTGTAGAAGCGTATGATGTGCGAGCGAATGAGTACCCTCAAAATCTATTCCCACTTCATCTACTTTTCCGTCGTGAACTGGGACCATCTTGGTTAGCCTTGCCGCCTTGCTGTGATATATCTTCCCGTTCTTACTGTTGTTGTTACTCCTTATGTCCTGATAGATGTTTAGGTGTTCTTTTTAAAAAAAATTCAGATTCTGCCAGCACACCCTAAGCTATGAGCACAAATATGAAAAAAGTCAGGTGTTCTTTCGTGGTGCTGATGCGCAGCACAGTTTCTCGTCTGCGTGAGAAAGATTTTCTTTGTTAGACTGATGGCGGGTATACCTATTGCAAAGTTTACTTTGTTTCGAAAAACAACGCTTGCATTCCTGTTTTTTGTGTAGTATGCACACAATAATAACTGGACTTTCATTTCAAAGATGGTGATTTTATATTAGTTCCAGCGTTTCTCAGCCTCTTGAAGGACCCAACGAATAGAGGATAGCGTGTTTAGGGAAATGAGGGATTCGAATTCAATTTCACGAAAGACGGAGTTATCCTGAAATGTGTATTCCCCGCTATCTTCTTTTTTTTCTTCCTTTATTTATTCAATATTGCAGACCTTAAATAGGTCCAAACGAGGTGGGGGAAGAACAGCAACAACAAATGAAGCAAGCACAATTATAGTCAATACAATTAGCAATGATCCGACGTGATTAAAAGCTACAATGAATCCTTCCAGCCTGTTGCGGGGCGTGGAAAAAAAGCCGATCTGAATAAACCGTTCTCGTAGAATAACGTGTCTAAAATTAGATGATAGTTGAATTGAGATGAATTAGGACTTAGAATGTTGACCTTACCCATTTTCCCTACAATTACTCTGAGTTCAATGAAGCGCCCATAGTAAGTAAAACAGCTTCCAAGTATCTTTTGCACCGTCCATAGAACGCATTCGTATGCTTCATTTGAGTTTGCATTGGCAAGCGTTAGCGCTTGGCTTAAGTGATAAAAAAATAGCAGCATATCTACCGGAGTGAATGATGGAGAGTGGGGCGAAGAATTCGTCCGTCCATTCGTCTGCCTTCCGTCTGTCCATGCGTCCGTCAGTGTGACCGTCCATGCGTCCATCAGCCCGTCCCGCAGCGTGCGTCTGTTCGTGCGTCCATCCCTGCGTTCGGCCATGCAGCCGCCCCTGCGTCTGTTCAATCGTCCATCCAATCATCTGTCTATGTGTCCGTTCATCCATCTACTCAACACCTACCAAGTCCCACCATCTCGCATCTTTTCAGTCAGATATTCCCCATATGAAGCACCGCCATCCAGCGGACATTCCAAGGACTAAATGAGAGGTGGCACACGCACACTTTCTTACGGCTTGCGCTTGGGTCCACTCCCCACTTTAACCACCTCGAGTTCATCGTATATACTAGTTCACTGTATTCGTGGCACTGCGGCCGAACGCTTGCTAACCTTTGGAAAACCAAGGAGGTTACTCCCAGCGAGTATGACGTAGCAAACTTTTTCAGTCAGATAGTGCTCAATGTACATGCCAATCGCTGCTAATGGGAAATGAGAGGCGGAGAATTCGGCTTTTACTTTCTCACGTCTTGCGCTTCGTATCTACTTCCCATTTTTAACCACCTCGAGTTCATTCATGGTATATACAAGTTATTGTATTCATGGCACTGCGGCTCAACGCTCGCTAAACCTTTCTAAAGCTAAGGAGGTTACACCCAGCGAGTATAACGTAGCAACCCTTTCTTGTCAGATAGTGCTCAATGTACATGCCAATGGCTGCTAATGGTGATTGCAGCCTGCGCGTTAACTAAAAGCCGAATGCTCCTGTCTCTCATTTCCCATTAGCAGCCATTGGTATGTACATTGAGCACTATTTTTATTGTTCAACAACGCACAGAAGAAGTCTCTCACCGGCAACCACCTTGGAGGTCAAAATGTTACACTTGTTACATACTACGGGGAACGAACGGGTGCCGCTATAAGGAGCTTCGCCCCTAAAACACTTGCTTTGGCACCAGTGGTGCTCGGGTTGGAACCCCATCAACAAAACAATTATGCATTAGGCGTCTTGCTCTGGGGGCCAGACAATTGTCTCGCGTCTATTGTCATTCACTGTCATATCATGTCGTCGCTTTCACGCCATGAACGCTAACATTGCTACGTGATACGATACTACGAGGACGACAAAGATATACACACCTCAATTATGCACATTCTAGAGGGAATACCAAATTTAATTTTTATACGCGAATCCTGCGTCCAATAGTTTTTTTCTTCTTTCGCTGCGTACTAAGTCCAGTTATCAATTGTCTAGTGTAACGACGGATGTATTATTTCTTTTTTTCTTTAACTCAAAAGCGTTCAACGCTGGGGTTTACCAAGACTTCAGTGACATATTTACGGCATGGAAATGATGTCAAAAAACTATACGCAAGCAGACGTCAAAGGAAAAAAAAGTTTCGTCAACGGGCATCAAACCGCCAGCCTCCCGATGCATAGAAATAGATGCCCAGCATGCTATCCGCTGCAACACAGCTAAAGGCTCTAGATGATTTACAAATGTGCCTTTTGTATCTCAAGTTCTTCTCACAGCATCCCGCTTGGTCAGCGGGCTGGTGTCGCTCTCTTAGAGTGGTATAGCAATTCTTCAATACTGCGGCTTTTGCAATTGGCACCTTCAATGCATGTTGCTACGCGTCCGTCCCATTTGGTGCGTTTTCGATAGAAGTGCATGTTTTTTTTTCAAATCGCATAACACACCACTAGGTGGCGTTCCTTGCCTAAGTGTTAAGAAGAAGGTGAAGTAAGCTGATGCTGATATGTGGAGAATTGGCATGATTAAGGAGTCCACACTAGAGATCTATGAAACTTTTAAGCAGGAAATTGCCAAGGAAAGGATCTATGATAATACTCGGGGTAGTTCTCTACTGTTTGAGGCCAGGACGGGAGTATTGCGAACCAAGACATACCGGGCCAAATACGAAGGGGTAGACACGCTATGCAGTGCGTGTGGAGAGGAAGAGGAAAGTGCCGAACACTGATAATGTTCCGTAAAGGGCTTCACCCTGTAGTTCAGGATGATGCGCGCATGTTTGTCAAAGCACTGGGGTTAAAGGTGGAGGCGGAGGCAAAATAGACTTTAATCGGGTGGAATAACTAGAAGGAAGTTATTGATTGGTGGCTAAAGTCAGGCACGAGGTGATCATTAAAACCCTTCACTGCAGAGTACGACTCCTCAACCTCACTACTTAAAGGAAAAAAAATAAAGCTAAATTTTGGTTCATCAAGCATTACGGCTTGGTGGCGCTATAGCCACCGCCCGATCTAAAGGGTACAGCCATATCCATCCATCCATCCATCCATCCATCCATCCATCCATCATCATCGTCATCATCATCATCAGCTTGTTTACGTCCACTGCGGGACAAAGGCATCTCCCATGTTCCGCCACTGAACTCGGTCCTGTGCTTGCTGCTGCCAGTTTATACCCGCAAACTTCTTTATCTCCTCTGCCCACCTATCTTTCTGTCTACCCCTAACCCGCTTGTTTTCTCTGGGAATTCTGTCAGTTTCTCCTAAAGACCAGCAGTTAGCCTAAGTGTCAGCCTCACTCATATGGTTCATCGAAACCATTCCTTTCTCCACATTTCAAACCGTAGAGTTTCATACAATAATACCTTGAGAGGAGAATCTGGCGCTGTGACCGTGTGCCTCATGGGAATTATGGGAAGTACAGGCTTCGGATGGAATTGCATTAGCTAGTGAACTGTCTACGATTCTTTTTCTACGGTTTCAGTCTCGTTCTTCGTGCAGCACTGAAGCACTGAAGCAGCGCCTTTGTTGGCCCCGCCGCAGTGGTCTAGTGGCTAAGGTGCTCGGCTGCTGACCCGCAGGTCGCGGGATCGAATTCCGGCTGCAGCGGCTGCATTTCTGATGGAGGCGGAAATGTTGTAGGCCCATGTGCTCAGATTTGGGTGTATGTTAAAGAACCCGAGGTGGTCGATATTTCCGGAGCCCTCCACTACGGGGTATCTCAAAATCATATGGTGGTTTTGGGACTTCAAACCCCACATATTATTACTAGCGTGTTTGTTGTTTGAAGAGATTAAAGACCACTATAGGTCTGAGAGTTGCTTTGGATTTGGAGCTTTACAAGTCGTACTTTACAGTATAAGCGAATCACCATCCACTCACCGCTGTGCACACTACATGTAGCGTCTCATGCCAATGCAGAATATTACATCGAGTTAATGTTTTTGTCGCGAGCTCGTCTTGCCAAAACTCATTAAAATCGACTGCAAAATGGCGGTGAAGCTAGGTAGATGCACCGTCATGCTCGTCTGGCTCGACTTCACAATGAAACGAGAGGTGCCCTGGGGGCAGACCACTTGAACAGACGCACCTGGTGTCGCAGTAGACAAAACGTTAAGTTTTTTTCAATTAATGCTATGCTGTTATTTTCACAAATAATGCGTACGTTCCGGGGCAAAACAAGAATGTTTGTTCTAAAATGTTGTAAAATTTATTTCATTCAATATTTCTGCTAAGCAATATTTCTGCAACATCTGTCACGCAGATGTTGGAGTCCTGTGAACTGGAATAACTTAAGGCTAGAAGACAAAAAAAAACTGTTGAAAGCTCTTTTCAGGATACAGCAAGGACAATAAAAATTAACAAAAATTTGTACTTCAAAGTGCCAGGGAAACGAAGCAGTCGTGTTATTGATGACTGTGTTTTAGTCCCGTACTCTTGCCGGAGTTATGTGTTTTTTTTTTTCAGCTGTGATTGAGCTTTGGAATGCATTGCCAGGCATTGTAGTAAATTAAAGCGATCTTTGCCATATATAAAAATTGTTGGACATGTTTTTGAGTGATGTAGTGATGGAGCTGCCAGATGATAAGCCTGCATGTATCCTTAGTTTGAGTTTCTTTGTTTTCTTTCCCCCAGATGTGTTTCAACCTTGTAATGCGTAGCCAGGCATTGCTGTAAATGCAGGCAGTGTTTGCCCATTTGATAAAGTGTTACACACGTATTAATTGATTGCGCTACTACCTGATATAGATGTAAATTGGTTGGTCTGCATTTGGTTGTACCCTCCCAGTAAGAGCCCTCAAGAGAGAGCTGACAGTATTATGAAATAAATAAATAAACAAAATAAATTATATCTTGATGCTAAATTTCGAGCGCAATGGCAGTGTAGTGCATAACCTGGTAGTTAAATTTGCCCAGGTTTCAGTTCTATCACATAGCCACAAAACCGTTTTGCAATAAAACTTACGTTCAAAAGAATGAAGCAAGTTTTATTTAGGTATACCTTTATATCGCTTTGTTTCATTCTCGAGACACAAGCGTCACAAATCTCAACAACGTGATCCATCGGAAGCAGACTCGAAGCCTGTGCTTTCCATATTTTCCATGGGGTGTACAAGCGCCGCTAAAGGAGTCCGCATAGACACTAGCACCAGAATCCCCTTTAGGTATTATTGTGTGAAACTCTGTGATCCAAATCAAAGATACCTTTGTGGCGCGCGCCTGCCTAACCTGGCTGTCACGGGTGTGAGGACGGAGAGAGGTAGAGGCTGGCTTAACAGAAAGGTGTAAAAGTGACCGGTAAATGTTATACTTCTTACAAGCCGCCCCAGCACGAGAAGCACAAGTGGACGCTTAAAGTGACGTCCAGGTGTAAACTGAGAACTGGCATAAGAAATTTGTGAGCGTGTCCCGAAAAAGACAGGCTCGAGAACATTATTTGTATTGTCCTTTTTCTTTGGAGGGCAAGTTCTTCAAACATAAGCTGAGAGTCTTTGAGTCTCTCTTCATACACTGCTCCCGTTTCGGCGTTTAAGAGGACCCCGGTGGGTGGGAATCGCTAAGCCTCTAGGCATACGCTATTGCTGCTTACGTGATGTAATAGACAGAGACGTAGAACAAAACACCAGCAACAGCTCACGTAAATAACAACTAAGAATGTTAAAATAAAGTGATTTTCTTTTCCAATACTAATGCCATGGGGCATATAACGATACACTACGGTAACTTCTTGGCACCTGATCAGCTAAATGTGGAGGATGATTGAGCCGGAACATCGACCTCATAGCAAAGTAACTTCTAGATAAGAGATAGCGGAAACATTCTGAGACCGGACATATTGCTTGGACAGATCAATGTTGTTTATTGGCTAATAATGCCTCGACGAACACCTAAGACCGATAAGTGTGCACTCCACGCTCGGTCTCTAACTGGTGCTGCCATTCTTATCATGAGTCTTTGAAAAGCATGACCTTACCGGCCGCAAATGATCGGTCTTTTTGTTCGTGAGATGCGCTTGTGGCGAAGTGGGACAACACACTCGTTGACTTAATGTGTTTGTTTAGAGAAGAGATGTACTGTGATGAGCATAGGCTGCCGTGAGGCGATTAAGATAAAGGTCCGCGTGGATAGTCGATTTTTTTACAAAGTGCCACACATACACACAACAATGGAAATGATGGCACTAATGTAAGTTAGATAGCCCTTTCGTCTTGCTGCCCTTTTGTCTTGCAGCCTTTTCGCTGTTTGTTGTTGTGTGTTGTTGTTGTTGTTGATTGTATGTGTTGATTGATTGATGATGTTAGTGGTTGTTGTCATGGGTTTGTTTGTTTGTTTGTTTGTTTGTTTGGTTGTTTGTTTGTTTGTCTGTTTGTTTGTTTGTATGTTTGCGAAAGGAATAGCGACGAGTTGTTAAACAATTAAAAGTCAGTCTCCCCTTAGTTGGTCAAACTTAAAAGTTCATGTGCACCGGTAGAGAATATCAGTAGCGAAAATCTTCGCAAATTTTTGAAATGTGAGTATAGGGAACACTGCACAAGAAGAAAGTGAATAAAAGTGAATTGGTAGCTTGCATTCATAGAAGCATGAACACAGTAAATGTGGTAGGCTGGCGCTTTAGGCTGTAGAGTTTAAGCGTGTGAGCATAGCTCATTCCTTCAAGACTTTGAACCCACGAGGTATCACGCTATGCTATGCAATAAAATACACCGTAAATTTTCACAGGTCGTGACGTATGAACATTCTTTATAGCCCTTGGAGATGAACGCCAGAATATGACTCTCTAAGTGCGTTAAGTATCACAGATCATCTCTTAAACGTTTCTATAGTCAAGAATGTGGGAATTGGTGGCTGCGTTCTTGTAATAGCTCTCAGAGTACTGTGTATGCTTTGCCATGTGACGACACAACTATCCAGATAATGTCGACATTTTATAGATGGCTCCTCATAAATATTTGAGAGCTGTTTGCTGCCAAATCCCAGTGGTTCATTCACGCAAAGGGAACAATCAGCAAGGTAAAACAATATTTGCAGCTGTGAAGGGACCATCTATTTTCTAAATTTACGCTTTCGACTCACTCTCTAGTATTTTAAGCTTTACTACCTCGTAGCTTGTTTAGAATGAAAACATAATTGGGGCCCTTGCATATCCAACTAACATTTATTAGTACGTAACACAGTATATAGACAAATCTGCAAAGGGAAGATATAAATATCATTTTCGTTGCAACCTGAGGTTATTCAACATGTGTTCCTTGTATTGAATACCTCGTATTAAAAATTGGCAACGTGGCCGAGATTTCAACCGGTGTCCTCGAACTGAGGTGGGCTAAACCTAATCCACCAAGCTGTACAATCTGTTGTTCCCCGGCAATCAAATGCCGTATTTGAAAAGAATGAAAAGTCTAATCAGCTGGCATGGTGGTATAGACTAAAAATATGAGTGTGAAGGGACGAGTATGAAGACCACGTAGGTACTCTCATTTTTCCTTCCAGTGTTCATCCTCGTGCTTAGAGCTGGAAAATTTCATTAAATATTAGAGGTTATAAAAAAATCTTTGCAGGCGCAGTTCTTTTCCACTCGCCACTTGTTCCAAGCAGCGTTGCTTCCAATTCTGATGCCATAAGCGACAGTCGCAGTTTAGTCGCAGTGTAATAAGCGATAGTGTTCTTTATCGTCATACGGCAAGTGAAGGAAAGAAGTTGCGGGTATTAAAAAACGAACTGATACAGAATGTACATGTCAAGAGGTGCATGTAAAAGAAAGCACATTAGTGCAATGTAGCGTATGAGAAAACGAAATCTGTGGTGTTCTCGCTCGCGATGCTGTTTCATGGTGATTTTCCCACACGAGGAGAGAGGGAGGGAGAGGGCTCACTAATACCGAGCTCAAATAGCAGAATTCGTAACACTCGTTGGAGGTCATTACAGAAAGATGAGCAAACAAAGCAGCTTCTGCGACACGGCGCGACATCAGCGCCGCACCAAAAACATCAGCTTGACGGAGGCGAAGTAAAAAGAGAACATGAAGGAGAAAAAAAGAAACGATCGTTCCAGTCTTAATGAGAACAAATGGGGGCTCTACCGTGAGGGTGCCTTTTTTTTTACTCTGTACCTGCAAATATAAGCCCTATAAATCTGCACTCCATGCAGCGAGTGGTCTGTACCTCTCTATTGCAGCACTCTTCTGCATACTTTTTTTGGTTGCATCTACGGTGGATCAGTTTTTTCCGCAGTTCACACTTGTGTTCACACAAGCCTGTAAATCTGAAAAACTGAAAGCAAATTTCTGAACTATAGTGCAGAACTTCTGCACAGTATTCAGAACCGACTGTGGTGGAGCATTTTTCACAAATCTGGAGCGAACACCTCTTGTTCATCTGCCCGCGATATACAATACAAGGGAAATCGATAGTCACCTTTTTATTCAATGCTGTCAAGCAACAAGTATGGTCAAGAATTCTTTTGAGGCCTACATGTCGCCATCAACGCAATGTCTTGAAAACGTTGAACAAGCTTTTGAGCGTGATAGAACTTGAAAAAAGACTGTAAATAAATTTTGGGCATTCAAGGTTTTGTTCCATCATTGAATTCATCCTCTGCATCATCAACACCTTCTCTATACTGTCTTTACCACCCCATTTCTTTACCAAACGCTGAGTAGCAGGTGACAAAATAGATTCAGACTGACCTCTCAGCTTTTCTCTCATAATTTATATATAGTAATGAATTAATGATTCGCCGTGCGCCGGCTTCGCGCGGAACAGCTTCTCCGTAGTCGAGTCCAGCGCAGGGACGAGACCTTTACAAGTTACATTGAAGATGTCTTGGTCTCTTTGCAAGCGCGTCGACGAATCTCTACCAAACGCGACAAAATCAAGCACATCATCAAAGGAGTTGACGACGATACCTTCCAGATGCTCGTCGCTAGGAATCCACAGACCGTACCCGATGTTGTCCAGCGTCTGTCAGGAGTACGACGAGTTGTGTAAGCAGCGTGTCTCGACACGCAGGGGCCGCTGAAGATACGGCTGAAGTTTCCGCCCTCGTGCACGACGTCGCTGCTGATCACCCCGTCTACTGCCCCCATCAAACAATTCATTCGTGAAGAAGTGGCGCGTCAACTTTCTCTTGTGGCCGAAGCATCCGCGCCAGTGACCTCGTTAGAACCACGTCGACGCCGGGTCATTGAGACACAGGTCACGCAGGCACTGCCTCCATCGCCATCTGTCCCTATGCCACTGACCTACGCTGCCGTCGTTTCTCGACCCCAGACCCACCTGTCCTCTGGCGCATACCGGGGCACTGGTCCTCCTACCCTACGACGCTGCCTACATACACGGCACCCCATCCCGTTTCGCCCCCTGCACCTTCTGTCGTTAACCCATGGCGCACCTTGGATAATCGACCCATCTGTTCGCATGCGGTTTCGTGGACATATAGCACGCTACTGTCGCCGTCGCAACTCCCAGCCTCCAGACCATGGGAAATCTGCAAATTACCAGGCTGCCCAGAATCCCAGCGACCATCTTCTCCTATCACCGACTCATTGTCCCCACGACGCCCTGTCGATTCTCGCCGGTCATTACCACCCCAATCGCCGATCTGTCTCCCGACGCTTCGGCGCACGAGCCCAACTCGAGGGGAAAACTGACAGCCGGAGTTCCGGAGGCAAGAACTGCGTCCGTCGTCGAACTTTCTAAGACCTCCTCTTTGTCCGACCAACGAAATTTATGTGCTAGTAGAAGGTGTTGCTGTACGTGAACTTGTCGACACAGGCGCCGTCGTTTCTGTAATTAGTCAAAAAACTATGTCGCGATTTGGGAAAAGTTACAACGCCGGTTACGAATCTTGCTCTGCGTACAGCCACCTCCCATTTCATCGCGCCGACAGCTCAGTCCACAGCACGCGTTCTTATTCAAGATGTTTGGTACGCCGTCAAACTTTGTTGTTCTCCAACGTTCATCTTACCGACGTCATACTAGGACGGGATTTCCTTTCTACCCATCAGGCCCCGTCGCTGCGCTCGTGCTGACTCACTTTGACAAATCCGTGCCTTGATATCGACCACCACAGTCCCTCGAAAGTGTTTGCCGCAGCTGACGTCCGCATCGCGCCGTTGTCCGCCGTCCTAGTGCCTGTGTTTTCCCCTGCTGGCCACTAACTCGACGCTCCTTGTTCAACCAACTATAGCTAGTGTGAAACACCGACCATCGTCCTCCCGTTTGCCGTCATCAACTTTTCCAATGGTTCGGCGGTACTTTATGCGTGCAACGTTTCTGCTTCTCCGTACATCCTGCTACGCGGCGAGTGTCTGGGAAGCCTCGAGACCTTAAATTGTATTTTCGAAGACCCGATCTATCCAGACAAGCCATTTTTACCGACTTGTGCCATTACACCCGCAACTGACGCTAATGAACCTATGGGTGTATTCCGCAAGTCCATGGACTGCAACCTCACACCTGAAGCAGCAGAAACAGCTGATCAAGCTCCTACAAGCGTTGTCCGAGCCTCGTTTGACCACAATCAGCTTTCCTTAGGTCGAGCGTCATCTGTTGTTCACCGTATAGATACCGTCAAGAGACGCCATTACGGCAGCGTCCATATCGTATGTCAACTACCGAAGGCCGCGCCATCCAATGAACAGTTGACGGCATGTGGACACGTGGCATAATCGAACCGTCCAGCAGTCCCTGGGCCTCTCCATTGTGGTTGGTGAAGAAGAAGGACGGATTCCATCACGTTTTGCGTGGACTACCGACGTCTCAACCGAATCACGCGCAAGGATGTTTATCCGCTGCCACGCAGTGACGAGGCCTTGGACTGCCTACAGGGAGCCGAATTTTTCTCTTCCTTAGATTGCGCTCTGGATACTGGCGGGTACCCATGGCAGGAAGCCGATCGCGGAGAAAACAGCTTTCATCACGCCCGACGGGCTTTACGAATTCAATGTCATGCCCTTCGGCCTCTGCAACGCACCAGCTTACTTTCGAGCGAATGATGGACTATATCCTTCGATGGCCTCAAATGGAACGTTTGCCTTTGGTTATTTAGATGACATTGTCGTCTTTTCAAACTGATTTTGCAACCCATTTAACCCGCCTCGAGGAAAGTCCTCGCGTGCATTCTGCCGCGGGGCTGCACTGAATCTGAAGAAGTGCCATTTTCGGCCGCTCGAAAGCTTACGATCCTTGGCCACGTGGTTTCAAAAGACAGCCTTCTTCCTGACCCTGCCAAACTTACAGCCGTTTCAGCGTTTCCCAAACCGACCACCATGAAAGAGCTCCGAAGCTTCATAGGCCTGTGCTCTTACTTCTGGCGCTTCGTCCGCAATTTTGCGACGATCATCGCTCCTTTGACCAAGCTCCTCACCGGCTCTAGAGACCTTTCAGCCTGGTCTGCCACCTGTGACGATTCTTTCAATGAACTGCGCCGCCTCCTCATGTCGCCGCCTATTCTGCGACACTACGACCCATCGCACCCACGAGATCCACACCGACGCTAGTGGTGTCGGGCTAGCCGCTATTCTTGCACAGAAGAAAGACGGATTCCAAGAGTACGTGGTTGCCTACGCAAGCCGAAATCAACTATTCCGTCCCTAAAAAGGAATGCCTGGCCATTATTTGGGTGATAGAGAAATTTCGACCTTACTTGTACGGGCGCCCTTTTGACTCGTGACTGGCCATCACGCCCTCTGCTGGTTGTTGTCACTGAAGAATCCAAGCGGGTCGCGTCGCCCGATGGGCATTACGCCTCCAAGAATATAATATTCGCGTGGTCTATCACTCCGGCCAGAAACATTCGGACGCAGACGCCCTATCCCGTTTGCCCCTGCCCCCTGACCCGGACTGCTGCGAAAGTCTAACCTGCGATGCCACTGCCGTCACCATCGCCGACATGCCATCTGAGCAACGCAAGGACCCTTGGGTTGCTTCGATTCTAGACATCTTGGCCGGGCGGATGGCTTCCCCCCCTTCTCGCACGTTGCGTCGGCAAGTCGAGCACTTTGCCACTCGCGACGACGTGCTGTACCGACGCAACTACGCACCCGGTGGACGTCAGTGGTTACTCGTGATTCCACGTCACCTGCGATCCGAAATTTGTTCCACGTTTCATGACGACCCCCAATGTGGCCACGCAGGTTCCCTGAAGACTTATTCTCGCATACGTCTCCGATATTCCTGGCGTGGCATGTACCGTTTTATACGACAATACGTTCGGGCCTGCTCGACGTGCCAAGACGAACCCCCCCCCTTATCACGCCACCGGTACCTTGTTACCCTTACCATGCCCATACCCACGAATCGACCGCGTCGGCATCGATCTATGGTCCCCTTCCCAACACTGCTGACGGTAACCGCTGGATCATAGTTGCCGTCGACCATCTCACGCGGTATGCCGAAACTTCATCCCTTCCTTCGTCTACAGCAAAAGACGTTGCGACTTTCGTACTTCACAACATCGTATAAGGTCATGGAGCACCTCGGGAGTTACTGAGCGATCGTTGTCGCGTATTCTTGTCAGACGTCATCACAGCATTGCTGCGTGAGTGCCACGTCGTTCACCGCACTACAAGCGCCTATCATCGCCAAACCAATGGAATGACAGAGCGCTTCAACCGCACCCTTGGTGACATGCTGTCTATGTATATATCGTCAGACCACTCCAATCGGGACCGAGTGCTCTCGTTCATCACGTTCGCCTATAATACCGCCATTCAAAGCACTACTGGGTTCTCTCCTTTTTTCCTCCTTTGCGGACGCGAACCTTCTTGCACTATGGACACCATTCTTTCGTACAAACCTGACTCCTCAGAGTCCACGACTTTCTCTCAAGCCGCTACATACGCTGAAGAATGCCGCCAACTAGCAAGATCATTCACAACCCAAGATCAAGGACGCCAAAAGCACCACCTTGACGCATCAAATAACACTACTTCCTACGATCCAGGTTCACCCGTCTGGCTGCATGTCCCTTCTGCTACACCTGGCCTTTCTACCAAGTTGGTCCCCAGGTATCTCGGCCCATATCGTGTGCTACAAAAAACGTCACCAGTGAATTACCTCATTGAGCCACTGGAACCATCTTCTGACCAACGTCGTCGTGGCCAGGAAATTGTCCACGTCTCGAGACTTAAGCCCTGCTACGACCCTCCCGTGTTTACTTGTCCATAGGTCGCCACGATGGCTCCTTATTTTGCGGAGAGTAACTGTTGTGAATTAATGAATATGAATAACGGACGCTCTGCTGGCAATGAAGAAGACGATGACGATCGGTGGCTGTAGTAGTAGCTCACGCACGCCGCTCGCCATTAGCCAGACCTGCCTGATAAAGCACATTTTGCCAAGCTGCGTCTGAACCTTTTTCGACATACAACACCTCTATTTTATTTATTATATATATATATATATATATATATATATATATATATGCCACGCTGTATAAAAGAGTTCGAAGAGAGACAGAGAAATAGAGAGGAAAGGCAAGCAAGTAACCAAGCTCGGCTCGGTTGGCTACCCTACACTTGGCGTGGCGGAAAGGGAGAATAATAGAAAGGAAAGAGATAGAAAAGAAGAGGAGTATGAAATAGAAGAAATGAATAGTCAGCTTGAGACTACACAGCATGGTGTCACGCTGTTCCTTCACAAGTGGCCGTGAAGTCTGCTGGTCCTTAAGAAGTGCAAAGGGCTTTTGGGGCTTTGCGCCTATGCGAAACTGTCGGCCAAGGTCCCAGGATCTTATTTCATGTAAGCGCCCGTGAATCCAGCTGACATAGCTTGGCTTCCATAATACGTCATTCACCCTGGTATGCTGGGCAGTGGAATAGAATGTGCTCAAGCGTCTCCTCGCAGGCACAAATGTTGCATGCCGAACTGCTCGCCATTCCAAGGTAACAAGAATACGCATTCGTAAATGCCACGCCCAACCTCATGCGACACAGCAAAATTTCAGCGCGTCGTGGGAGCCCGGATGGCAAACGAAGTGGCAAGTTTGGGTCGATCGAATACAGGCGCGCGTTAGAGAAACCCGGCGTATTCCATTGAAGGAGAGTTATACGGAGAGCAAGTGATTGTAGTCGCCTTGCAGCGTCCGTTCTCAAGAGTGGTAACTTCGTCCGCGCAGTCATTGCCGACAATTCCGCAATGACTCGGCAACCGTTGAAATACAATATCGTGACCTTCCTCGAGCGCTTCGTAGTAGTCTTGTGTCACAGAACGAGCGCTCAAAATGGGTGCGCCCCCAACGCGGTGAGGTCAACGAAAAATAAGAGAGAAAACAAGCACCCAAGGCTCCCCGGGCGCGCGACGCTCTCCCCTAGGAAGCGTGGCTTCGCCGATGAACCTCCTCACCCCACAACGGCGGCCGAGCAAGCACTGGAAATTTTGAGAAGGAAAGGGGTGTGTGGCCGGGTTGAGTCATCGGTCGGGGACGGCCCTCGTACTGTCTCGCGCCTCCTCCCAGCCTTCGCTGCGTATCGCGCCGACGAAATGACGAGAACTTTCTGGAATGTCGCGCGGAAGGTATTTAACCGAGCAGCGGAGATGAGAGATCAGGAGAAGACGGAAGTTAGCGCCAGAGCGCGTAGGGATTCCGCCGTGTAGTCGGCGAAGGTTTTGTCCGTAGGGACAAAGCAGGAGAAGACGTGAGGTTTCCTGGAAGAGAAACTTCGGAGGAGAAGACGGAAGTTAGCGCCAGAGCGCGTAGGGATTCCGCCGTGTAGTCGGCGAAGGTTTTGTCCGCAGAGACAAAGCAGGAGAAGAAGAAGAGGAATTCCACCTGAGGGGTGAAGGCTCGAGCTACAGGCAAGAGCGTGTGTCTACCGCTATCGAGCGAAGACGCATGGCAAGAGGTGCGTGTGTGAAGCCGACGTGTTTCCGGCGAAGAAGTTTGAAGCTTGGTGAGTGGCCAATTGAAGACGCGAGGTTTCCTGGAAGAGAAACTTCAGGGGCAGCGGAACGACAACAACGCTGGACTTTGAGTGAGTGATTCTCGGAAGAGTATCATCCAGACTTTCGTTCCAAGAACTTTGGACTGAATAGGTTTTCTATCTCTTTAGTCTTTAAGTGTCTTGGTTGTTCAATGCATGCGACTGCATTGTAGTGTGTATTGTTGTCTGTGTTCGTTGTTTTGGGTGTGGCTGATTGTACTGTGTAGTACGTTGGTTGATTGGTGACATATTGTACTCAACTATTGTGGAGTGTGCATACTCGTGTATTGCTTTCGATCTGCCATTATTGAGAATATAATTTTGTTTGTTTATCAACTCTCGGCTCTGACTTATTCTTTGGGCCACAGCCGGCGTCTGCTGGCGCGCCAATAAGGACCACTTCTAAATTGTCCACGCTTTCGTGGTGCGGTTCGGGGGGCCGATACTTCGGCTCTTCGAATTAGCCCGGCGATCGCCTCCCGAATTAACGGGACCTGGGTGACATCATGCCTTGTCTGATATACTGATTGTTTGTGAAACCCATTCTGTAAAGCAAACCGTAGTGTCTGTAAGGCTGATCTTGAGTCGCAAAAGATGGCCCATTGATTAGGTTGCTGCCGAAGAATGTACTTGACTGCACATTTAAGTGCTGCGAGTTCTGCTGCCGTCAACGTCGTGGTGTGAGAGAACTTGTATTGAAGCCACAATTTACCAGACGGAACAACCACTGCTCCTTTAGAGCGGTTAGAATTAGTGGAGCCATGAGTGCAAACACGTACGCGGTCAAATTACGTTTCGTCCAACAGAAGTGAAGTCAATTGCTTCAGGGATAGCGGTGACATGCGTGGCTTCTTAGCAATTTTAGGAACCGATAAGCGTATGTCAGGTTGACGGGGACTCCAGAACGCAGATGCTGGACGCATCGCATGTTGGAAGCCATGTGGTAATATGTCTTTGTGTTTCGTCACAATACCGCAGAACAAAGCGTCGGGCCTCCGCGCTGTCAAACACTTAAATGATGTGACAGAAGCAGTGATAAATGTCAAATGTGCGCTCTCATTGTCTCGACAATGATGTACGCTGTGACCAGCTCCTCTTGTGTGATAGCAATAGCTGCCACTGTCCAGGAGCATTTTGGAAGGTCAGGACATGCCCGAAGTGCTTGGGCTTGTACGCTGTGTTGTGCACGATTGGTAGTCTTGCACGTTTTGGACAGGGGAGAAAGGCTGTACCGGAGAAGTCCGAGAAAGAGGGCTGTATAAAGCTGCAGCGAGGAGTGCACGGAGGGGCCCCACGATTTTCCAGCAACGAACTTGAATACATGCTCAGTGCCACTGAGCTTTTTCTTCAGGTATGCGACATGTGGACTCCATATTAGGTCACGATCTACGATGACACCTAAGAATGTATGACTTCTCTTGTATGCAATTGATTTTCCATCAATGCGCGATGGGTAGGAAGACATCGGTTTACATGTGAACAACACCGCTGTGCATTTTCCGTGACGACAATCAAACCTTACTGTCGAAGGTAGGTCGATGCTATTGTTCACGCCTTCTGTATCCTTGTGCGCACTTCAGGCCGTGTCAGCCGGGCGACCAGATGGAGATATCATCAGCATATAGAGATATATAGGCCGTCTGTGTCAGCATTTCGGTGAGCCCCACCAGAACCAGGTTGAAGAGAGTCGGACTCAAAACGCCACCTTTTGGCACCCCACGGCTTGTGAAATGCTTCAGTTAGGACAAACATGGATTCCTTTGTGAGGTAGCTTTTTACCCACTGGAAGACAGACCTCCAAGTTCAGCTGTTTCGAGAGCATTGATACCAGCCTCATGGATCATGTTGTCATAGGCACCTTTCACGCCAAAGAACAGAGCTACTGACAGCCGCTTCTTAGCTTTATGTGGCTGAACAAAGGTCACTAAGTCAATGATGCCCTAGATTGAAAACCGACCTCATCGAAAGCCAGCCATAGCATTAGGAAAGATGTTATAATATTCCAGGTACCATTCTATGCGTGTAAGCATAATCCTCTGCATGACCTTGCCGACGGAGCTTGCTTGTGCTATAGGCCGGTATGATGCCAGATACAATGGAGACTTTCCGGGCTTCAACAAAGGCACCAGGCGACTGCACTTCCACTCATCAGGCACTATATCATCGTGCCTTCAGGCCTATGTGACGTAGGACACCAAAAGTCACTCCATCCGGACCTGGGAACGATGAGCGCCTGCACCTCGCCGGAGTATATTGTTATGTGCCGCTCACCTAGACGTCAAAAAATTGGTGAACGGGATGTCTCATGTTTGCATCATCTTGGCTGCTTCAGCCCCGATCACATTTTCCCTGTAAATATTGTAAATACCCCACTCTGTCATTTTCTCCTCATAACAATATTAACAGATTACAAAGAAAGGAAACTTGAAGAAAGTGTTTTGTCATCGGGCGTCGAACCTATGACCCCTCGCTCTACAGTGCGAGGCGCGAGACCACTAAGCCGCAAAGCGTGCTAAGAGCGAGCTCTTTACATACACTATATACCATTGGTGGTCCTCAAAGCTGAACCACTTCTGCGCGATTTCGTCATCAGCAGCGAGTTGGCACGAAGGGCGCGCGTTGGATATGCTCTTAAGATGGTCGCACCATGTGTTTCTATGCGCTCACACTTTCACGGGACATGGCTAATCGTGCGTGCTTTTTTCGCGCGATTGCGGGGCTTCGTATATCATGTGCTGCCACCTCAAGTTTTCTTTCAACTCACAGTGATCGGAAGATGATGGTCACTTCACTCGCTGCCACGGCCGCGTTTAGGAAAAGAGTGCACTGCTCACACATGAACAAAGTGACCCTGATTGGTTCTCGTCCTGTTTATACTAGAGTGTTCGTTTCATGCGCCTTTCTTCCTGCTAGATCAGTGCGCTCTAAATGTTGACCAGTGAGTGTAGTAAATCTGTGCTCGTCATGTGAGGGCTTTTGTGCTCATCATGTGAGGTCATTTGGTGAGGGCTTTCTGCTTGAGGTGCGTGCTGCAAGTTTACAGCTGCTTGCCATCCTTCGCGTGAGATTACAACTTCTTGCTGTAGCATTCATTACTTCGTCCTTGTGGCGAAGCAATGAACAATAAATGCTCAACTGACTCTGTGGAGACACATTTCACTTGCGTGTCTTACCGATCGAGAGGGGAATCAGCTGTTTTTTCCTTGACATCTGTTCTTGTACCCTTTATATAACGTCAATTTCATTTATAAATGTGTGAGATACATATTTGTGAGTGTGTACCTTCCGTCACGATGACCAGCAGCCAAGAAAATAAATTAGTTTGGATCTTTGTTCAAAATTACATATAAAGCTTCGTTGGTACTGCACTATTACTAAGAGCGATTGCTGAATTTTCACCCAATGCATTTTCTGTATTCAATTTTCAGTGACTTTTACGGTGTTTATAGAACCATATGAGATTTTGTATGCCTAATTGTTTAAATCGAGTACTTCATACTCATTAGGCACTAGCAATGAGCCGTAACTGATGTGCTTACCATAAATTGCAAATGCATTATAGCACTATACGCACTCTACTCTAGCTGCCCCAAAATATAATTCTTAGGAAGTCTTCTGTGTTTAGAAAAAGTGTTTAACAATATAGAGTACTTCATACGATATCATGAAAGGGAAGAAAGCCGTCTTAGGAGGTTTAAATGCGGCTTCTTTAGAAGAAAAGTTCAACAATTTAGGGTATGATATACTTTCGTATGAAAGAGCAATAAGCAGTACCGAAATTTAAAAAAAATATGACACTATATTCACCAGGCGAATGATAACGAGTGGAGCGAAGCCGACGTATGGACGAGCGTACGCATAAGTGGACGCACGGACGGACGCACGGACCCACGGAAACGCACAGACGCATGGACGGACACATGGGCAGGAGAACGAATGCACTCAGAGTACCGTCATCTCGCTTATTTTCATCGTAGATTCATCGTATACAAGCACCGCCATCCAGCAGACATGCTAAAGAGTGTATGAGAGGTGGCTACTACGACGACTGGACAAATGACACTGGACATACGACCCCCGGCGTAAGGAGCTTAACCGCTAAAATTATGACAAATGGTTTGGAAAAAATTGGCAGATCCCACGTACAGTGGGAATCGATGATATGCAAAGTAGTAATGAGAAATGTTGCTATGTCACTATAGAATCAGCACAACGTTACAAGGTGGAGGTAAATTATGCCGTACATGACTTCCGTGTCATGATATGACTATCATGATTAGATGTGTTGTTTACCTTCGTCGTCTATTCTCATCACGTGATACCAAACTTTGTGTATGTGGAGCTAGAGAAACGGCCACGAGCCCGCTATGAGCGTGGTATGTGGTCATGTTCTTACATTGCACGCGTGTAAGGATTATCATGTTTGCACCAGTCCTATATTTCGTCAACCATTGACGTCACGTAACACTAAATTTTGTGTATGTGGAGCTAGCGAAATGGCCGTGAGCGCATCATAAAGAGCCCAATATACTACAATGTAGCATTGACGCGCGCGCACGCTGGGCACAGTGACGCAACGTTAGCAAAACGCGAGCACTCTATACTCTGACACCAGGCGCGACCGGCGGGATTAGCGTCCGTCGGCGCGGCCCGACGGCAACCGGTGTAAGATGCAACATGCTGCATTACGTGCTCATTCGTTACTCAGACAACACTGCGTCTCCCCTTTTTCGTGACGGGAAGATGCCGGACGCGCTGAAATGCGCATGTGTCAAAGCGACGCAGCGCGGCTCGTGCCTGCGAGCATATGGCAACACCAGCACCAGGCGTGGCGACGCCGGCGTGACGCGATGAAATGAACGCCGGCGAGAAAGCGCACCGCTTAACGTCGAAATGTATTGGCGCCTTCACTGTGGCATGTATTCATGTTCTTTTATTGGATTGTATTGGATAAACTCTTATTTGGTCTTCCAAAACACAGATTACTGTGTTGCGGGCCGCTCCCACATGAGGACTGAGATGCCGAGCTCCTCAGCGGCCTCGCGGGCTTGGTGGACAGCCCAGAGCTGATCTGCCAAGGACGAGCTGTGGATTTCTGCCTCCCATCTGGCAGAGGCGATGTTCGATAAGTGAGCAAATTTGGTACACTGACAGAGCATATGTTCTAATGAAGCTTTTTCCCCACAATGTGGGCAAAGTGTACTTCGGTATAGGTCAGGGTACATGATGTGTAACATTTTCAAAGTAGGGTACATCCGCATTTGCAAAAGCCTTAATGTAAGTGCTTGGAACCAAATTAGATTTTTTCGAGGTGGAGGGAAAATCCTTCTAGACATGTAGAAATGTTTAGTAAGCTCGTTATATGTTGTAAGAGTTTCCCGGTTATCCCCTTCACCAGTAGAACGCATCCCCGGGGAGGCGCGGTTGAAGAGGTCTCGCGCCGCCTCGTGTGCTGCTTCATTGAGATTGGGAAGGAAGTCGTTGATTGGTCCAAGGTGAGCTGGGAACCAACTCAGAAGAAGATGCGTTATGTTCTTGCTATGTACTATTCTCAGCGTTTGTTCTGAGACCATCCCCTTTGCGAAGGCCCGTAGTGCTGCCATGGAATCACTGTAGACGACTTCAATGTTATACATCTTCAGTGCTAATGCGATGGCCACCTGTTCCACAATGATTGGGTCTTTCGTCCTGACCATCAGTAAAATCAGGTTCTCTTCTCGATGTAGAAGAAACCACTTCTCCCCACTCGGCGCCCGAAGCGCACCACCCGTGGTGGTGTAGCAAAGTGGGAGAAGAACCGTACGCCGCTATCCCAATAGCGGCTATTGGCCTGCTGGACGCTTGACGAGGAAGCAGAAGCAACGCTGAAGAAGTTTTAGATGGCTGAGAAAAACTTGTATTTACAGATTTTACAAAACAATGGACATCAATGTTACAAAAAAAGGAAAAGAAAAACAACTTGGAAATGAACCGACTTCTGTAGGGCGACCCTACGGGGTTCGGCGGAGCCGATGGTGCCTAACACCGCAAGCTCGGTTCAGAACGCCCGGCGGAGCCACGGGGCCTCTTCTTATCTCTTCCTGGCGCTCCGCCCTTACCACCATCTCGGCACATAATCACTTGCTTGTCCTCTGATTGGACAGTACATTGGGTACATTAAAAAAACGCCACGAGGATCCCGCCTTCGTGCACGTGGGACTTATGCACTCTCCCCAAACCACACAACCAAAACGTAAATAAAACAAAACTAGAAAAAGCATAGAGGCCAGGGCTAGCTTCGCGGCGCACAATTATTTAGACAGAGCTAGCCGTACTCGGTAGTGCGGCCATAGGGCGATTTCTCTCTACCACGTCAATTTCTTGACGACGGGGCTATAATCCTTTTGCCTCTGTGCGCCGTACGAGGAACCGCTCGCTGACCGCGCATATTTCTGCTTACGAGTTCCTTTGCCCAGATAAACGGGGATGTAGTCGAAGACATGCCCGATTCAACAATAGGAAACCCAGGCGTCGAACGGGCGACCGTCACCATTTCCCGTGTCGCGAGCCCGCTTCTGAGAGTCACTGGACCAAAGCCGACCCGGCAGAAAAAGGTCGTCGGTGACTTCAGAGTTTTCGCAACGCGCGCTGCCGATTTTGCAGGCGCGCAAACAGTACGTGGCCGGGCCATACGCCGAACCGATGCGAGTAGTCACCGCGGTGCGCGGGGTCTCGGAAGAGGCCCGTTGATGCGCCGACTGCCAGTTCCAAGAGGCAATTAGGGGGCCGTCGCAACGACGTTTACAATCTCAACCCTTTCGTTGCCCGGGTTGGTTCCCTTTGCTTTGAGTTAGTAGTAACTGGAAGCGCTGGACCGTCGACAAAGCAGGGCAATATGCTGGCGCCGCGTGTCTGCGCTCGTGGCAAAACCGGTCGGTCGCGCTTCAACCGCTTGTCACTCAAGCAACGCTGGCAGACCGCGGCTGACATGCCTTCTTAAGCTTACGCCGCAAAGCAAATAAAAGCAAACAAAAATTGCCGCGCTACGAATTCTTACCGCGGTCCTACACCCCCCATCCAAGACTTCGCAACAACTTGCGTACAGTGTTGCCGAAGTAAACCCACACACAAAAAAAACGGACCGCGCTCAACCAGTGGGTGTACGGTGGGTTAACAGCTACTGCCAACGGCCGGGGTGTCCCACCCACTACGCAGTGGTCACGCTGCACCTGGCCGGCAGCAGCATGCGCAAATTCTCTCCTGCAAAGAAAGCGCGCAAAGAGCCCCACTTGGTCTCGGTGCTCAAAAAAAAAAAACTCACACACAATGAGACAAACCAATCTCCAGCGCCAGCTGACATGACAAAGCTACTTGGTGAGCTGCCCTGCTCTCTTAATATAGCGAGCCTATTCCAAACATCATGCGGCTGAAACGCGGTATCTATCCCCGACCAAACATGCCAGAGCTGCTCGCTCCACGTGCCTTTCCACCAAACGCTTATGATGCATGCAACATCTCACATTCCCTGCCGTGGGTAATTTTTTGCACACTCTGCAAGAGTTTTCATTAACATGACACACCCTGCAACACATGCCCCAGCACATTTGGCGCTGTTGCCCCACCCAACATAATAAAAAACGCAACAAAAAAATATTGGCACGTAAAGCAAACAGACACCACACGCAGTTCACACCACTACACTTGGTAATTGTCACACACTGTTGTATGATGTTCAAAAGTTCCATCATCATTCTGAAGTGTTATTGCCATGTTTGCACCATAAATCCATCACTTAGTCCCGTGGCACATAACACTCGTTCCCCCTCCTTCACTGATCGCGGCTGCGAGGCTTTCAGGCTACTGCACCTCCTCCCAGTATTGGTTTGTCAGCCGGGAAAGCGCGTCTGCATTAGCATGTGCTGTACCCTTTCTGTGTTGCACTACCACGTCGTAGCGCTGCAAAGCCAATGCCCAACGTATCAATTTGGCCCCTTGTGGCGAAGCTTGAGTGAGGTACGCGAGTGGATTGTGGTCGGAGACGACAAAGATTTTGGCCCCGAATACCCAAGTGTCGAACTTTTTGAGTCCCCAAATGACACCAAACGCCTCGCGTTCTATCGTAGACCATTTCATCTGAGCAGGCGCGAAGCGATGACTGGCAAAAGCAATAGGGCACTCGGTACCGTCATCGGCCATTTGGGCCAAACAAGCTCCCACAGCGGTAGCGGAAGCGTCCGTAAAAAGCCAAAACGGCTTGTGAATGTCTGGAGTGGTTAATTCAACAGCGCTGCACAGGGCACCCTTGAGTTTTGCAAATGCCTCGTCGGCCTCGGGCGTCCAAGGGATGTGGTTAGGAACATGTTTAGCCGTCAATTGGGTAAGGGGCTTGGCAATGCCAGCAAAATTGGGTATGTAACCCCGGTAATACCCGCACAGACCTAGAACACTCCATAACTCTTTTTTATTCTGGGGTACTTGCAGCCCCTCAATAGCCGCGAGCTTGCTGGGGTCCGGACCGTGCTTTCCCGATCCCACAATAGGTCCGAGGTAGCGGATAGACGCGCACGCCACCTGACATTTTTCCATGTTAGCTACTAGACCTACGGACGTTAGGGCGGAGAACACAGCGTGGAGGTGCCGGACGTGCTCCTGTAGGGACCTGCTGAAAACCGCAATGTCATCCAAGTAGGCACAAGCATACGCCTCATGGGGTGCTAACAGCTGGTTCATACTTCGCTGAAAGCTGGCTGCCGCATTCCTGAGCCCAAACGGCATTACCCTCCAAGCAAACTGGCCTAGGTGCGACACGAACGCAGTCAAGCGCTGTGACCCCTCCGCTAAGGGAACTTGCCAGTAGCCTCGTCGGAGATCAATGAGAGTTATATAACTAGCCTGACCTACATTCATAATCAGTTCTTGCGGGAATCCCATCGGGAATGCGTCTGGTTCGGTTATGGCATTTAAGCTTCGGTAATCGACACACAGGCGCACCGTGCCATCTTTCTTTGGGACGCACACAAGGGGGTGAGCAAATGGACTTTCGCACCGGTATATTAAACCAAGCTCGAGCAGTTCCGCTATCTGTTTTGAAACCTCGTCCTTCAAGGCCACTGGCATGCGGTAAGGGCGGCTACATTTCGGCGTAGCCCCTTGCATAAGCCTTATCTTATGTTCACCGACTTGCGCGATCCCCACTTCTCTGCTAAATAAGGCCGCATGGCGTTCAAACACCTCCCGTACTAACACTCTCTCATGGGGCTGCAAATGAGCCAAGCTACCCGCCGATAGGATAGATGCTCTGTCGTGCGAGGAGACAGGACGCGGCACGTATTCCACCTCCCCGAACTCGTGGTCGTCATGGAATATGACACCAATGCCAGCGACCCGGCACGTGTACGGGCGCAGGTGGTTGGCATGCACTAGCATACGCTTACCCGCCGGCGTCTCTAAGTAATAGGAGTGTTGGCGGTACGTTCCTGTGATCCTGCACGGACCTACCCATTTCGGTTGCATCTTACCGGAACGGTTGCTATCAAAAACAAGCACCTGCTTCCCAAGTGGAAACTCCTTTTCTTTCGCACGAAGGTTGTATTGCGTCGCGTACACCCTCTGTTTTTTAGTTGCGGTCACGTTAGCAGCTTCCGCGGCTATCTCCAACTGTTGCTTCAGTTTTCGCATATACTCCGCCGGCTTGTCTGCCACTGTCGCGGGCATTTCCTGTTCTCCCGTCCAAGCCCTCTGTAGGATCGCGAGCGGACCGACGGGTTTTCTGCCGTACATCATCTGGAACGGGGACACGCCCGTAGTGTCGTGAGGAACTTCTCTATATGCCCACAGTAGAAGTGGCACGAACTTGTCCCATTGTCACCCTCCATCCTGCTGAAAGTGGTGCTAGCCTGTTTGCCCCGCAACAACAATACAGCAATGAGAAAGGGAACTCACGTTAGCTCGGTCCCGTTGTCGTGGCGTCGCTCTGGCTTGTTGCTGCAGGCTTCTGGTCGATGCTCCACCTCGTCGTGGACGCGCCTTTTGGGTGTTGAGAACTCGTTCAAGGACCGCTTTGACCCAGTCACTCCCTCGATGTCTTCCGGGAACACCAGGCTATCTGCAGCTTCCAGCCGCCGCAGCTACTTGCTGCAGTGTCTGTCCGTTGGTCTGGTGCCACTTGGCGTCTTCATCTGTACTTCGTCTTTCCTCTCAGCCAGCTTCTTCCTTTTTCCACTCCGTCCACAGCAAGCCAATCCTGCTCGACTGCGCCAGTAAAATCAGGTTCTCTTCTCGATGTAGAAGAAACCACTTCTCCCCACTCGGCGCCCGAAGCGCACCACCCGTGGTGGTGTAGCAAAGTGGGAGAAGAACCGTACGCCGCTATCCCAATAGCGGCTATTGGCCTGCTGGACGCTTGACGAGGAAGCAGAAGCAACGCTGAAGAAGTTTTAGATGGCTGAGAAAAACTTGTATTTACAGATTTTACAAAACAATGGACATCAATGTTACAAAAAAAAGGAAAAGAAAAACAACTTGGAAATGAACCGACTTCTGTAGGGCGACCCTACGGGGTTCGGCGGAGCCGATGGTGCCTAACACCGCAAGCTCGGTTCAGAACGCCCGGCGGAGCCACGGGGCCTCTTCTTATCTCTTCCTGGCGCTCCGCCCTTACCACCATCTCGGCACATAATCACTTGCTTGTCCTCTGATTGGACAGTACATTGGGTACATTAAAAAAACGCCACGAGGATCCCGCCTTCGTGCACGTGGGACTTATGCACTCTCCCCAAACCACACAACCAAAAACGTAAATAAAACAAAACTAGAAAAAGCATAGAGGCCAGGGCTAGCTTCGCGGCGCACAATTATTTAGACAGAGCTAGCCGTACTCGGTAGTGCGGCCATAGGGCGATTTCTCTCTACCACGTCAATTTCTTGACGACGGGGCTATAATCCTTTTGCCTCTGTGCGCCGTACGAGGAACCGCTCGCTGACCGCGCATATTTCTGCTTACGAGTTCCTTTGCCCAGATAAACGGGGATGTAGTCGAAGACATGCCCGATTCAACAATAGGAAACCCAGGCGTCGAACGGGCGACCGTCACCATTTCCCGTGTCGCGAGCCCGCTTCTGAGAGTCACTGGACCAAAGCCGACCCGGCAGAAAAAGGTCGTCGGTGACTTCAGAGTTTTCGCAACGCGCGCTGCCGATTTTGCAGGCGCGCAAACAGTACGTGGCCGGGCCATACGCCGAACCGATGCGAGTAGTCACCGCGGTGCGCGGGGTCTCGGAAGAGGCCCGTTGATGCGCCGACTGCCAGTTCCGAGAGGCAATTAGGGGGCCGTCGCAACGACGTTTACAATCTCAACCCTTTCGTTGCCCGGGTTGGTTCCCTTTGCTTTGAGTTAGTAGTAACTGGAAACGCTGGACCGTCGACAAAGCAGGGCAATATGCTGGCGCCGCGTGTCTGCGCTCGTGGCAAAACCGGTCGGTCGCGCTTCAACCGCTTGTCACTCAAGCAACGCTGGCAGACCGCGGCTGACATGCCTTCTTAAGCTTACGCCGCAAAGCAAATAAAAGCAAACAAAAATTGCCGCGCTACGAATTCTTACCGCGGTCCTACACCATCGCTGAGTTGAAGACACGGCCAGCCCCATCGACCACCACTGCCACAAAAGCTTTGCCATTGGCGTAAAAAGCCGCGTCAACAAATACGACCCCTCGTTCCTCGTTTGAGACTTGACGAAGTATAGCCCCGGCCCTCGCTACTCTTCTTCCGATGTTGTGTTCTGGATGCATGTTTCGTGATATAGAAGATACCTTGATATTCTCCCTGATGTTGTCGGGACATCATTGTTATTGCGTCTAATTGCCATTGGGTGTTGGCCCAGCTCCTGCAGGATCATTCTCCCCGACCTTGTTGCAGATGACCTTGCAAACAGTGCTGTCTCTTGGGCTTCTGCAATTTCTTCGAGCGTGTTGTTAATGCCAAGCTCAAGTAGATGCTCGGTGCTGGCATGTATAGGTAGGTCCAGGACCTACTTGATGACTTTCCTGAGGAGTACATTCAGTGTATTGGACTCTGCTCTTGACCAGTTGTTCATTGCTGCCTCATACGTGAAGTGGCTTAGAACAAACGCATCCACAGACCTGATGAGGTTGTCTTCCTTGATTCGATTTCTTTTGTTGGCCACTCTGCGTATGAGGTGCACCGCAGTGTCTGTTGTCCAAATTAACTTGGTTATAGATTTGCTGTTAGCACCGGTAGACTCTATCAGCATGCCAAGGAATTTGATGGAGTCGACCATCTGGATGGCATTCCCTTGATTTGTGCGGAGGTGGATGTCTATCTGGTTCAAAGCCTTCCATCCCCTGGGCTTCGGTCCCCGGCGTGTAGTCCGATACAGTAAATGTTCTTACTTACTCGAGGATCACTTGAGCCCAAAAAGACGAAGGTACACTTCTAAGGTGTCAATCGCCTCTTGCAGGGCGCTCTCAATCTGCCCCTCACTTCCACCTGTGCGCCAGATGGTAATGTCATCTGCGTAGAGGCTGTGCTTCAATTCTTCGATGCTCGATAATTTCTTTGACAGTCCAATAATGGCAATATTGAACAGCATTGGTGAAATCACTGCCCCTTGCTGCGTGCCCCTTGTTTCTAGTTCGATTGCTGCGGTCTCAATATCTGCAATCTTCATCACGGCTTTCCGATCTGTAAGAAAGGACCATGCGTAGTCATAGAAGGCTTTCCCCAGACCAAGCTGGGAAATTGCTTCGAGTATGAATGATCGATAGATGTTGTCAAACGCTTTTTCTAGATCTAGGCACAGAATGGCTCTCACGTCTCTGGTTTCGTTGTCGATGACCTGGCGTTAGATAAGCTTCATTGCGTCTTGTGTGGATAGTCCTGCCCTGAATCTAGCCATATTGTGTGTATATATTGACGCGTGTGTACTGGTGGAACAAAACGATGATAAGGGGATTTGGCGGACACCAGGTAGTGGAGCTCTGGCTGATTGAAGATAAAGAAGGCGATCTTGCTGTTTGGCTGCTGAGAGTCCCTGTGTCAACGTTTATCTGCCTTTGGTTCACGCTGTACCGTGACACTGGTGGAGGTGCTGGGACGCAACCCTACCTAATGCTCCATACTCCCACTGGGAGCCGTTCATCTAGCTCGGACGCATTGTCACCCATTGCAACTCCCGTGCACCGGTTCAGTCGGCGGCTGGTAGGCCTCGCTCCAGAGTTCACGCCTTCCACGGAACCTCGCAAGTGCCGATTACCTCTCCAAATGGCCAACACCAGTCCACAACCGGCGCCCCAAGGCCCCCCGCCAACACAGCCTTCACAGGTAACCATCTTTCAACCGCTGGTTCCCTATCACTTTAGTGGCGGCGCACATGAAGACGTGGACGACTGGCTTGAGCACTATGAGCGTGTCGCCAAGATTAATCTGTGGCCTGAACAAGAAAAGCTCTCACGCACCTATTTCTACCTTGACGGCGGTGCGAAAATTTGGTATGAGAACAGAGAACCCAGTCTGTTAACTTGGGGCGACTTCCGACAACAGCTTGTCGATACGTTCACCAATGTCGATCGACGCGACCGTGCGCAGCAGCTGTTGGAGCTTCGGGTTCAACAACCTAATGAAAGCGTTACTATGTTCGCTGAAGATATGACTCGTCTTTTTCGTCGAGCTGACCCGAACATGAGTGAAGATAGGAAGTTGACCTACCTCATGCGCGGCGTTAAGGAGCAACTTTTCGCCGGGCTACTGCGCCACCCTCCGAGTACCGTAGTTGACTTCATCAAGGAGGCTACGGCTATCGAGCGGGCGCTCCATCAACGATGCCGGCAGTATCATCGAATGTCTAGCAGCACCCCAATCAATGCTGCCGCCATACCTGAGGATCAAAGCTCCCTGCGAGACCTCATTAGGGAGATAGTTCGCGAAGAACTGCAAAAGTTACGAAATCCAGTTGCTCAAACCCCCGTTGCATCCGTCGCTGAACTGGTACGCGACGAAATCCGCCACGCATTTTCTACCACTGGTCCTGGTGACGAGCACCGTCCCATGAGCTATGCCGATGCTCTGCGACGTTCACCATCTGGTACATCGCCGCCATATCACCCAGTGCCGACGGCCCCTACGTCACCACGGCAAGAGCAGACCTTGAGCCGACCGCCAAGCCAACCGACGTACCACCAGGCGTCCACAGCAGCACCATGGACATCGTCGCAAGAAGGGAGGTTCAGACGTCCACCCCTCCGAAGAACAGACGCATGGCGCACAATCGATCGACGTCCACTATGCTTTAACTGCGGAGGTGCAGGTCATATTGCCCGTCATTGCTGGCACCGCAGTGATCCGTTCCGCCCTCTTCGAACATGGTCTGACGATCGACGGGCGAACGAAGAATACATACCACGCCGGGAGGACGCCTCTTTCCATGGAGCCCGTTCTCACTTTCACGAATACCGTACTTCTGACGAGGAGGCAATACCTACCCGCCAGCCAGGTTTGGGACGTCAATCCCGCTCTCCTTCTCCTGCTTATTCACCTTCGTCATACCGACGTACCTCCGCAGACCTTAACGCAAGAAGGTCACCCAGCCCGCGACGGGGAAACTGAGGGCGGCGACCTCCGGGGGTAAGGTTGCAGGCCATGAAGATGACGACGAAAAGCCCCCATTACACGACGCTGTAAATCCGACAAGACGTGAGAGCGACGACATTGTGACCGCTGACCTGAGTGTTTTTCTTGACGGCCAGAAAGTAACAGCCTTAGTCGACACCGGTGCCGACTTTTCTATCATCAGTCAGGACCTCGCCATCCGCCTCAAGAAAGTGAAGACACCGTGGACAGGCCCTCAAATAAGGACGGCAGGTGGTCAGTTATTGATGCCCTCTGGAAGATGTACAGCGAGAATTGACATAGGAGGTTCTTCTTTCGTTGCGTCGTTCGTCGTTCTCGCCGCATGCTGCAAGGATCTAATTATTGGTATGGACTTCTTACGAGAGTACGGCGCCGTCATCAATATCCCAGACAGTTTGATTACATTCCGCAACAGTTCGGGCGCACCTGATTGTACACAGGCGCGACCAAACCAATTGCGTCTAACTGATGACGATGTGGTTCTCCCTCCTCGGTCATGCACGCTTGTTTCTGTGGCAGCCGCTGTCCAGTTTGACGGCGAAGGAGTAGCAGATCGAATAACCTCGCTCCTTTTCACACACGGCATTTCCGTCGCAAGAGGTATCGTCAGTGTCGCCGCTGGACGCACGGACTTGCTTCTGACAAATTTTAGTGATGAGCGCCGGCACCTTCCAAAAGGCATGGCCGTCGCTTACTTCGACGATATCACAGACGCAGAAGGCTGCTTGGCAGTAGTCGACGAGGCACCAAAACTTGATTCGACACCAGTCCTTGACGTTAGCACTGCTTTGCCTAAGAACGAGCGAAAGAGGCTTCTTGAGCTACTGGCCGAATTCAAAGACTGCTTTTCGACAACATCAAGAGTTGGCCGCACGCCTCTCACCAAGCATCGAATCATTACCGAGGACATGGTGAGACCAATTCACCAAAACCCCTATCGCGTGGCTGCAAAGGAACGCGAAGTGATCCAAGAGCAAGTCGACAAAATGCTAGAAGATGACGTCATTCAGCCCTCAAAAAGCCCCTGGGCGTCACCTGTAGTCCTCGTTAGAAAAAAAGATGGCAGCCTGCGCTTCTGTGTAGATTACCGAAAACTCAATAAGGTGACAAAGAGAGACGTGTATCCACTTCCTCGTATAGATGACTCTCTCGACAGACTTCGACATGCTCGTTATTTTTCATCGATGGACTTAAGGAGTGGGTATTGGCAAATCGAGGTAGACCCAAGAGACCGCGAGAAGACTGCTTTTGTGACACCAGATGGCTTATATGAATTTAAAGTCTTGCCCTTTGGTTTGTGTTCAGCGCCTGCTACCTTTCAAAGACTTATGGATACCGTACTTTCTGGTTGAAGTGGAAAACCTGCTTGGTCTACCTTGATGATGTCGTAGTTTTCGCCGCAACGTTTGACCAGCACCTTAAAAGACTTGAGGCAGTTTTACAAGCCATACGGTCTGCGGGCTTGACGTTGAAGCCTGAAAAGTGCCACTTTTGCTATGAAGAGCTGCAATTTCTTGGCCACGTTGTCAGTCAAGCAGGCGTTCGTCCTGATCCTGAAAAGATCGCAGCTGTTGCACAGTTCCCGGTGCCGACTGATAAGAAGGCTGTCAGACGATTCCTCGGACTATGTGCGTATTATAGGCGATTCATCGCAGACTTCGCACGCATCGCATCACCGTTGACCCGCCTCACGAGAGAAGACGTTGCTTTCCAATGGAGCAACGAAGAGGAAGCTGCTTTTAAGAACCTCCGCCAGCGACTACAGACGCCTCCAGTGCTTGCCCACTTTGATGAGAAAGCGCCAACGATGCTACACACTGATGCCAGCAATATTGGTTTGGGAGCTGTGCTTGTGCAGCTGCAAGAGGGCACAGAAAGAGTAATCGCCTATGCAAGCCGAACACTAACACGCGCCGAGACCAATTACTCCACGACTGAGAAAGAATGCCTCGCCGTGGTATGGGCGGTCACAAAATTTCGTCCGTATTTATACGGCCGCCCTTTCAAAGTCATCAGCGACCACCACTCACTGTGTTGGTTGACAAATCTTAAAGATCCTACCGGGAGATTAGCGCGTTGGAGTCTAAGGCTGCAGGAGTACGACATGACTGTCGTATACAAGTCAGGAAAGCGCCACATGGACGCTGACTGTCTATCCCGCTCACCCATTGAATCGGCAACTCTATCCGATGAGGAGGAAACAGCATTTCTCGGCGTGCTTGACTCAACCGCTATTGCACAGCAACAACGTGGCGACCCTGAGTTACATGCCCTAATTAATTACCTGGAGGGAAGATCTCAGAAGGCACCAACTGTTTTCGTAAGAGCGCTGTCATCATTTTGCTTACGGAGCGGAGTACTATACAAAAGAAACTTCTCTTCGACAGGATCTGCGTATTTGCTCGTCATCCCAGCAGCCCTTCGCTCCGAAGTACTCGAAGCATGCCATAACGAGGTGACTTCAGGCCACTTAGGTTACACAAGAACGTTGGCCAGAGTACGGCAGCGCTACTTCTGGCCAAGACTGACCATAGCCGTAAAACACCATGTTCGTACTTGCCTCGACTGCCAGCGACGGAAGTCACCGCCGACTAAACCAGCTGGCCTCCTGCAGCCCGTGCAGGTCCCAAGAACACCATTCGACCAGATTGGCATGGATATTTTGGGCCCACTTCCTACTTCTACTGCTGGGAACCGCTGGGTTATTGTCGCGACTGATTACCTTACCCGTTATGCTGAAACAAAGGCTATCCAGAGAGGTACAGCAGCGGAGGTGGCACAATTTTTCATCGAGAACGTTGTCCTGCGGCATGGTGCACCAAGCGTCGTAATCACAGACAGAGGAACCGCATTTACGGCAGCTCTTTTGGAACAAGTCCTCATGCTGAGTGGAACAACCCATCGTAAAACCACCGCCTACCACCCGCAAACGAACGGGCTTACAGAGCGTCTGAACAAAACAATTGAAGACATGCTTTCTATGTACGTAGACGTCGAGCACAAAAATTGGGACGAAATCTTGCCATATATCACGTTTGCTTACAACACTGCCAAGCAAGAAACAACCCAGATGACCCCGTTCAGCCTAATTCACGGAAGGGAAGTACGAACCATGTTGGATGCGATGCTAGCGCACGAATGCGACGACATCGAACCGGACGCCGAGATGATTACAGAAAGAGCGGAAGAAGCAAGACAACTAGCACGCCTGCGAATCCAGCAACAACAAGAGTACGACGCGAGCCGCTACAATTCTCGCCGCAAAACAGTCGTTTACCAGACCGGCGACAGAGTATGGGTTTGGACGCCCATACGGAAACGAGGACTCTCTGAAAAGCTCCTAAGGAGATACTTTGGGCCATATCTAGTACTGCGACGACTGAGTGATGTTACCTACGAGGTCGTCCCCGACAATTCACATAGTACGAGGCTTCGCCAGCAACGTCCAGAACTAGTCCACGTTGTGCGCATGAAGCCTTATGAAAGGTAGTGACTGCGCAAGAAACTTCTTAAAGAACAGAAAAAAAACCTGCACTACTGGTTTAGCATCGGGGCGATGCTCATTAAGAGGGGGGGGCAAATGACGCGTGTGTACTGGTGGAACAAAACGATGATAAGGGGATTTGGCGGACACCAGGTAGTGGAGCTCTGGCTGATTGAAGATAAAGAAGGCGATCTTGCTGTTTGGCTGCTGAGAGTCCCTGTGTCAACGTTTATCTGCCTTTGGTTCACGCTGTACCGTGACAATATGTCATTATCTTCCAAGTACTTGTTTATCCTGTGTAGTATGGCAGGTTCTGCAACCTTGCCGATAAGTGATGTCAAGGATATTGGCATCATGTTGTCCAAGTTAGGGGGCTTTCCTGGCTTAGGAATAAGGATCGTGCTGGCCAGCTTCCACTGCTCTGGCACCCTGCCTTCTCTCCATGCTGCATTGATCATATCCTTAAGGGTGTCAATTGAATCGTCATCAAGGTTACAAAGGACCTTGTTCGATATACCGTCAGGGCCAGGGGCAGACCAGTCCTTGAGATCATGCGATGCTCTTCTGATCTCCTCGATATTAAAGTCGCCTTGAAGACCTGGATTAGGCATGTTTTGGTACTGTCGACTTGGTGGTGCCAATCCTTTTTTGATCAGGAGGTACTTATGCACGAGCCGCTGCACAACTTGCTGTTCTGCAGAGCACCCTATCTCTTTATGCAAAATTCGAGTGATAACATGCTTTTGATTTGCTTTGCTGGTGTTTCCCTAATGATATGTTTTAACATATTTCATGTCTTGCCATTGCGCATCTGACCATCAGCGGAGTTGCAGATCTCGTCTCATTGCGACAATGTTCCTCGACTGATCTGTTTACCTCAGCTATCTGCTTCCTCAGTCTTCGGTTGAGGCGCTGACCCTTCCAACGGTTCAATAGTGCTTGCTTTGCCTCAAGAAGATGAGCGAAGCCGACTATCCATTCTTTCAACCAGAAAATCTTGGCTTGGTAATGGTGGAGGAGACGGATTCGATGACCTCTTTAATCTGTTCGACCCACTGCTCCAAGCCTGGTCTGTGGCCATCTGGTTCATTTCCATCTTCATCTTCATGAACATATCTCAGTCTGTGAAGTGGAATTCTCTCTGCTTTTTACGCTCCACGGAGAAGGTAGTGGCAAGAATGCAGTGGTCACTCCCTAGGTCTACAGCAAGGTTCATCCACTGGGCCTTCTTGATGTTCCTTACAATTGTAAGGTCCGGGGTGGAATCCCTGAAGCAAGGTGCACCAAGCCTTGTTGGTAGGCAGGGGTTCGTGATTAGGGTGAGATCAAGTTCACTGGCACTTTGCCAAAGTCAATTTCCTTTCCCAGTGTTGTGCTTGTAACCGCATGTATGATGAGGGGCGTTGAAATCCCCTGCTATGCACGAGTGCACATTTCCCGGCAATAGTAACAGCTTTCTTTAGAACCATCTTGAACCCTTGCTTTTGTTCCTCTGGACTGCTATATATTTTAAGAATAAAAATGATCTGACGGTTCCTGGTACCTGGCATGATCTCTACCATGACGTGTTACAACCGGCCTGCTTCTATTTTGAGGTCGTGGGCTACGTGCATTAGTTTGTTGCATTTGAAGGTGCAGACTCCCCTCCCTTCAGTATCCCCTATTACAGGCCGAAATTCAGGCAGCGTTGTTTGCGATGAAAGGGTTTCTTGCAATATTATAATATGAGGCTTTTCTTGGTTGCTCCTGATATACTGCTGTAGGGTTGCCTTCTTTTTAAGGTAGCCTCTACAGTTCCATTTCCAGATACGGAATTCTTCACTTGGCACTGCCATCATAGTTATTACATGGGCCGCTAAAGCCTGATGCTGCACCTGTCGACAGGTTCGGTACCACTAGTATTGGTGGCCGAAAAGGTGAGTTTGGTGTGTGAGGAGGCCTTGCTGTGTTGTGCAGATATGCTTCAACCTTTGTAATGCGCAAAGTCATATGCTCTTTCAGTGCCGCCACGCTTGATTGTGGCCTGCCCATCTGCTCACTAAGATTGGCTACTACCTTGCTGAGCGTGTCAAAGACCTCTTTCATATCTGACATGGTCCTTGGGTTGGCTTGCACGTGTTCTGCCATGACTGCCCCCTTTTCTGTGGTTCTTGAGTCCCCCACGTTTTCAGCCACAGGGACATCAACTGACTGAGGCGTTGGATGTGAAGACTGCGTGATGGTTAGCTCAGTGAGAAGATTTTTTTTTATTTCCTTTAACTCGGCTGATAGCCTCTCATTCGATTTTGTAAGCCTGGCATTTTCTTGCTCTAGCTGTACAATTCTATCATGCTCTGGCAGCTTAGCTGTAATCACGTCTACCGCGCTGTTGCGTACTCGCCCAGCCCAGCTCGCTTTCGGTGTAACTGCAGGCGTTCTCCCCGGGTCGGAAGCCATGATCTCGGACTGAACGCCAGGCAGCGAGGCATTTGGGTGCCGTCCGGGCTGAGCGCAACTCTGACAGTGACCTTGAGAACTCGAGCGCCCCCGTGATTGGGAGCAGGCATTTGGTCTAGAACCTCATCTGGAACGTGACCTCCCCCTGTATTAGAGCCACCTTTCCCGTTCTTGTGTAGTCTGGATTCTCTGGGTCCCGTAGGCTGGAATAAGCTGCTTGTCGTTGATGTCTGGACTCGATGTTATTGTTGCGTCCCGGGCTTCTGCGGCTGCTCGCGATCTTTCCCAACGTCTGCGTCTGACGACGTATGACACTAAGAACCTGTTTTTGCACTCCTTGTCTGCCGCGGGATGGTTACCATCGCACAGCCTGCATCTTGAATTGCACTGGTGCAGCTTATCTGTGTTCTTGATCTCGCAGCCTCTGCAAATGGTTTCAGCTGGGTTCGGACAGATATCAGAGCTATGTCCAAGCTTTCCACAAACGTAACAAATGTCGATGTTCTTGTGGTAAAAGGAGCACTGCAGAAGTGAAAGTCCATATCTCACGAATCTCGGCACTTTGTGTCCTTCGAATGCTATGATGATTTTCCCAGTGTCCTGGATTCTCTTGGCCTGCAGCCAATCAATCTTTCGGGTCACAATGTCATGAGTATCGCCTACGGGTATCCCGCGAATCACTTCTTTACAAGTGTCGTGAGGTGCCATGGTGACGCGCTAAACACGAAAACTTTGCCTCCAGTGTCAATTTGCTTGACTTTGAGGTATCTTGATTGATTGATATGTGGGGTTTAACGTCCCAAAACCACCATATGATTATGAGAGACGCCGTAGGGGAGGGCTCCGGAAATTTCGACCACCTGGGGTTCTTTAACGTGCACCCAAATCTGAGTACACGGGCCTACAACATTTCCGCCTCCATCGGAAATGCAGCCGCCGCAGCCGGGATATGAACCCGTGACCTGCGGGTCAGCAGCCGAGTACCTTAGTCACTAGACCACCACGGCGGGGCACCTTGAGGTATCTTGGAGCTCTGTCTTGGTCCGGAGTGCTTGCCATCATAATGTTTTGCTCCAAGTTGGAACAGATGATGTCCCGCATGGCCTCCTCCTCTTTGACGCCGGCCGCCAGTACTGTCACATCTGCCACGGCTCCAGCGCCAATTCTCGAGATATCTAATCCTCCACGTGATCGTAGCACAATTTTGCTAAAGTCCTTGGGTAGTGGCGGCATGCGTCCAGCTCACACAATTTTATTAAATATACTACGACTGACTCGAACGCTTCCCTCAACGCGCCAGCCTTGGTCGAGCCCTTGGCAGCAGAAACGCTAATTACGGCTAGCTTATTTCTTGAGCGTCTCGTTTCGGCTTCCTTCCAATCCATGTCTTCCGTGCAATCCTCTATACAGGTGTCCTCTCCATCTACTTGGTATTCCATTCTCAGTTGCAGGTCCTGGAACGCGCAGATCATTGAGTCACGTTGGCGCCGGGACGGCGCATCGGCGGCAATCGTCTCCTTGGTTTGGCATCCTCTGGTGGCGTTGCCGTGTAAAAATGTGCCAAAAATGGTTTAAAAGTCCACTCCCCAGCACAAAGGTGGTATTTGCTGACTTCTTGAGAACTTAGGCACATGATGTGACTTAAAACTCGCCGACAAACTCATGGATACCACAGCAAAGCATTCTTGAAAGCAGCAGCCGACCTTCGCGCGTCCGCACTGGTCGGCACCTAGAGCGTCTCCCATGTTCTTTTATGACACGCATCTCATGATTATTATCTTTGCACCAATCACATACCTTCGTTATCCATTGAGGTCACGTAATGCCATAATTCGCATGTGAAGCTAGCGAAACGGCCAAGAGCGCATCATGAGCGCAGCATGCAGTCATGTTGTTACATGACACGCACCTCATGTTTATCGGGTTTGCCCCAATATGATAACTCCATCATCCATTCACGTCCCCTAATACCAAATTTGGTCTAAGTGAAGCTAGCAAGACGGCTGCCAGCGCATCATGAGCGTGGCATGTAGTCATGTTTGTACATTACACGCATCTCATGAGTATCATGTTTGCACGAGTCACATACCTTTGTCATCCATTCACGTACAGTAATACCAAATTTGGTATATGGAACACTGGTGAAACGCCCGTGAGCGTATCATGAGCGTGGCATGTAGTCATGATGTTAGATGAGACGCATGTCATGATTTTCTTGTTAAGGTCTGTCGCTTGTGTTCGCCTGCAATCTTGCCATACCATACCAGTTTCGCAACATGCCATGTGAACGAAACCACCGCAAGAGCTGCAGGATTATGAAATGTAAATTGTGACATACGTGTCACAATTTTCATGTTATGACCATTGAACTATGTTCTTCATACAGTGATGTTATGCCATACCTAGTATGGTATCCATACCATTAACGAAACTGCCAGGAGAGCTAAAAGTCGTATGTGGCTAGACAGACACAGAGACAGACACAGAGACAGACACAGAGACAGACACAGAGACAGACAGACAGACAGACACAGAGACAGACAGACAGACAGACACAGAGACAGACAGACAGACAGACACAGAGACAGACAGACACAGAGACAGACAGACAGACAGACACAGAGACAGACAGACACAGACAGACACAGACAGACAGACAGACAGACACAGAGACAGACAGACAGAGACAGACACAGACAGACAGACAGACAGACACAGACAGACAGACAGAGACAGACACAGACAGACAGACACAGACAGACAGACAGACAGACAGACACAGACAGACAGACAGACAGACAGACAGACACAGACAGACAGACAGACAGACAGACAGACAGACACAGATAGACAGACAGACAGACAGACAGACAGATAGACAGATAGATAGATAGATAGATAGATAGATAGATAGATAGATAGATAGATAGATAGATAGATAGATAGATAGATAGATAGATAGATAGAAAGAAGTTCGCTAAGAAATGCGAAGCATTTAATAGAAGTTATCGATTTAGAGTAGTTGGTACTCTAGTATGGGAGAGCATAAATACGTAGCGCAGGCCTCGCACTCTATGAGATCGCGTCGAAAATCATTTGCACATGTACTACGGATGCCCCGACTGTTCAAGGTTACCACAATCCCGGAATATAATTGCTTCGAAACGTTTTCACGAGCGCTCACCTATGGGCTTATCGGTATGACGTCTTGTGCGCTTCTTTATTTTCCTAGTTTTATCTTGCGCTTTATATCATTGTTGACTTCGCAAAGCAACATTTCACGGTTACCCATTATCTCGACGTCAAGTTTCTAGCCTATTCGAAAACCTTTATTGCGATAGCAACGGTATGAAACTTGAGGTGCGTTTTTTTTTTTGTATTCAGCGTCACGTTCATGCACTTCATGAATTCGCAGCGTATAATGTCGACCCACACGTAGTGCATTCGATGTGCGGCTGAAAACACAGAAGCCCTTCCGACGATAACGAGAGAACAAAGCTCATTTGAAATAGAGAGGTGGGAATAGAGAGCACGTCAGCCCACGATATTCGGTGTCCTCAGTCCAGCACACCGCAAGACTCAGCCGGCGTTATTTTTTTAAGTGTGAATACACTTTCTAAGCGACCCCAAACCATCCACGGCCGTCGGCGGCGTCCGCAGTCTTCTCTCTATCTTTAAAAGAAAGAGGACTTGGCGGGCCGCAGCGCGACGCTCTACCGAATAAGCCATGGACGCGACGCTGATATCGGTGTCAGTAACGCGCCTTATACCCCCTCCCCTTTCGCTCGCTCCTCCGCTCTCCTCGCTTGCTGCAGCTGCGCGCGCACCCCTCTCTCTCGCGCGCCCGCCTTCTCTCTCAGTCTCCCGTCGAGAGCGGGTCGTGAGGGGGAGTAAAGTTAAAATCCGTTGGCATTCGCCAGTGAGTTAACGTAAACTCCCCCGTGTGATCAAATTGCGATTCCCAGGAACCATTACACCATTAAGGCACCATAGTGTGATTGATAAATATAATAGTGCGAATTAATAAATACCCCTCATAGCATCACCCCGTGTATTCGCACTTGACCATGTTCACCCTCGGGGAAATGCTTGGGAGCTTTTTCCTTTTTGTGTGACTCAAAGGGCCTTGATAAAGGCTTGGCAGAGCTTCATTTTCGTAACATCATAGGGTTCCTGCAAAATTTGTGCCATTGTCCAGACTTTGAAGAAGATCTCCGGACTCTCCAAAGTACCTTAAGGAAGCTCGATGATCGGCCCTTTACTCTGGAGAAGATCTTGGGAACGTGGCCTTCAAGTACTTCAGCCCAGAAAGCCACACAAGCCCTTCAACAATTCTTGAGGGCAACATCACTCTGCAACCACCTGTGAAACCTGCCCTGTGTTTGCGGTGTGTGTGGTATGTGCAATGTGTATCTCCTTCTCGCATAATATGGCCCATTGGTTAGGTTGCTGCCGAAGAATGTACTTTACTGCTTCTTGAAGTGCAGCGAGCTCTGCTGCTGTCGACGTCGTGGTCGACTGCAGGTCAGCCTTACAGACACTACGGTTTGTTATGCAGCACGGGTTACACGAACAATCAGTATATCAGATAAGGCACGACTACCACGAAGCACTCAAGGAAGGTCACGATATTGTATTTCAGTGGTTGCCGAGTCATTGCGGAATCGTCGGCAATGACCACGCGGATGAAGCTGCTCGATCGGCTCATGACCAAGACCAGCGCACGCCCATACCACTCTTGAGAACGGACGCTGCAAGGCTACTACAATCACTTGCTCGCCGTATATCTCTCCTACAATGGAATATGCAGGGTTTCTCCAACACGCACCTGTATTCGATCGACCCAAGCTTGCAACTTCGTTTGCCATCCGGACTCCCACGATGCACTGAAACTTTGCTGTGTCGCAGAGGTTGGGCGTGGCATTTACAAATTCGTACTCTCGTCTCCTTGGAATGGCGAGCACTTCGGCATGCAACATCTGCGCCTGCGAGAAAACGCTTGAGCACATTCTATGTCATTGCCCAGCATACCAGACCGAACGACGTATTATGGAAGCCAAGCTCTGTCAGCTGGATTCACGGCCACTTACAGGAGAGAAGATCCTGGGACCTTGGCCGACGGCTTCCCATACGCGCAAAGCCACGAATCCCTTCTTGTACTATTTAAGGACCACCAGACTTCACGACCGCTTGCTAAAGAACGGTGCGAGACCGTGCTGTGTAGTCTCGAACTGACTATTCATGCTTACATTTCTTACTCGTCTTATTTTCTATCTCTTTCCTTTCTATTATTCTCCCTTTCCCCCACCCCAAGTGTAGGGTAGCCAACCGAGCCAAGCTTGGTTAACCTCCCTTCCTTTTCTCTCTATTTATCTCTCTTTCTCTCTCCTTCTCTTTCTCTCTTTCTCCCGCATTCCATCTCCTCCATGTAGGGTAGCAGACCGAACTTAGTCTAGTGAACGTCCCTACCCTTTAGATATTTTTTTCTGCTCTTCGAGTCACTTGTTACCACTTAATGTACACTTCTTTGGGCGACTACAGAGGACGAGAACGGAATCTTTTTACTCGCTTGTAAATTATGCACCTATCGTTAAATCATGCATATTAGACATGATGATGACATTGATCACCATGATGATGAAACAATAGCACCAGAGGTGGGCAGGGAATATTTTGAAACGATGATTTCTTTAAGATAATATTACCACTGTATTGGCAACAATCCCCTGCATAAATTGTCTCTGGCGTTTACACAAAGGTTGGAAGGCTTTCAATTTTCGATTGCTTTGTTTAACCTATGTTTGCACCATTATTGCATCATAAACGTTTTCTTCTTGTCGCATGCTTAGTATAAATTACAACAACCCAAGCTAATAAGCTATGTACTTTCGACAATAACATGTTATCTGCGGTGCGTTACATAGTTAAGTTACTTTGCCTAACAACTGAAGTCTGTTTTAGAGTTTGAAGAATAAAATTAATAAAAAATACATCTTCTAATCAGGTCTTGCTTATCGTTTTGGGGGAGCTCACATGTCCAAAATGAAATATTTCCCGACTGTAAACTCGTTTAGTGTTCTTTTAAACCAATCAGTTTTGTCTCAACGTCACTTTAAACACCTTGAATTACGTGAGGGGGGAATGTGTGCATAGAAGTATCCAACTAGCCACCTCTCGCGATACGTCAGCGAACTCGCTCATGGATCATTCCCTCGGACTCAAATCTATCATGTGAGTCTGAGTCTGAGTGAGTCTGGGTGAGAAATATTTTGGGTAGGTTGAGTCCGAGTGAGTTCGGATGATTAAAGGTTTAGTGAGTGTGGGTCTGATCGACTACGACTCAGTAAAATATTGGTGAGTCTAAGTGCGCAACAAGCGCAAAGTACATTTCATGCGTGAGTCTGATTGAGCTCCACAGTTTTTGCTAACCTATGCATTTAACAACCTCAGTCTCGACGCACATACTTGCATAGAATAAATAAGAGTATGTTGAACAAGTGCTTCCAAGAACCACACCTGTCTTTACTCACCCAAAATCTAACAGTGCTATCTCGCTATCACCTTCCATCTCAAAGATATAGCACGACTCCGCAGTGTTGTATTTTGGTATCTAACCGTTGTGACCGCATGCTGGGAAAACAGATATATATCCCGTATTTAGACCATATCTTGCCTCCCGCCTATTCTGCATACTCGTAGTGTCATTACGGGAACTGCAGTAGGTGTACCAGCCTTTCCCAGCCCTACTCGATATTGTCATAGATGAATTCTCTGGAATAGGCAAGGTTTACTGTGTTTTAATGAATAACATTATGGCTAGCATATTTTGTCAGCATTTCGGTTTCATTATGCGGGTTGCATTTTTTTTACTTTTTTATCTGTAATCATGAAATTGTAATCATAATTGTGGAATTATTGATACATTGCTAAATTATCACTACCATCTTCATTGAACTTGTTTTCTGTACCCCTAAATTATCTACCTGCAACTTAAACTGCGCTACAAAATATGGCTGTGTTCATTGAAGATTTAGAATAATGGACAATAGGTTCTAGAAGTTAGTACGAGTAGGCAGCCATGTTTCCAGGAGCACGTACTAAAATGGTCAGTTTGTGCGTGTGCTAAAAGTATAGCAACGTTTTTTCAAGTGTCCTTCGCATTAGAACAGTCGCAGCGGCTGATAATTTTTCTGTTGTAACAACCTGAAGCTGTAGAGCCTTGCACTGTGGTTAATTTTCAAAAAAGTTTCTTTTTTTTTTTTGCTGATACATTTGGGTGCATGTTAAAGAACGCCAGTTGGCCAGATTTCCCAGGGCCCTCCACAACAGCATCTCTCAATTTTATCGTGGTTTCAGGACGCTAGACCCCACATATTATTATTATTATTATTATTATTATTATTATTATTATTATTATTATTATTATTATTATTATTATTATTATTATTATTATTATTATTATTATTATTATTATTATTATTATTATTATTATTTTATATTATTATTATTAATATTATTATTATTATTACCAAAATATGATTATTTGAAACGTGCACAACTCGGAAAAACATCATGATGTAGTTAGTATATGTGGAGCCATCGAAACAGCCTTGAGCATGCTATGAGCGTGGTATGTTGCCATGTTCTTACATCACACGCTTGTCAGGATTATCATGTTTGCACCATTCATACAGTTTCGTCATCCATTGACGTCACTTAACACGGAATGTGGAATATGTGGAGCTAGCAAAATGGCCGCGAGCGTATCATGAAGGGCTCAATATTCTCCAATCTAGCGTTGACGCACACGCACGCTGGGCACAGTGACGCTGTGTTAGCAAATGCGAGCACTGTATAAACTGATGCCAGGCACGACCGGCACGACTAGCGTCCGTCGGCGCGGGCGCGGCCCGACCGCAACCGGTGCGAAATGCGACACGCTGCTTTTCGCGCCGATGCGTTACCCAGACAACACGGCGGCTCCCTCTTTTCGTGACGGAGGGGCGCCGGACGCGCTGAAACGCGCATGCGTCAAAGAAACGCAGCGTAGTGCGCGCCTGCGAGTATATGGCAGGACCGGCGCCTGGCGTCGCAACGCCGGTGTTGTGACTTCCTTTTTTCATCCCTTGCAGCAGAATAGCAGTCATCATCATTATTGAGCCTCCTTCACGAGCTGACGCTTGGCCTCGTGGCAGCGCTCGCTCACCCTTGCCTTTTTCTTTCTTTAGTTCCATTAAAGTCTTTCATCTGGCAAGACGTGTTTTTGCTTGATGTGAGCCGCGCCTAAGCAGAAAGGCTCAGAGGCCCAACACATGGTGCCTACTTTAACAGTTTGGTTACCGGAACGGCCGCGTCGGCCATATCGGGATTACAAGCTACCGAAGAGTGCTATAAAGACGCTATTGAAATTTTAAAGAAGCGTTTTGGAGATGAACAGATCATAGTGCACGACCATTTGCAAGGTATGCTGGATCTAAAGCCAGTGTCGTCGTCAGCAGACGTTCGTAAGCTTAGGCAACTTTACGACAAGATACAGGTTCGTATTCGAAGCCTCAAGGCACTTGGCACAAACTCGACAACTTATTGCTCTATGCTTCGGGAAATCCTGCTTAGAGTTTTACCGACGGACATGGTGCTGCGTTTTCACGAGACGCACAAGGCATTCTCGTCGGCTGCATCCTCTTCGAATATGCAAGGCAATTCAAACCGTGTAACGGTTCCAGAAGATAACGATCTTTGAATGCTTCTGGAATTCTTCGAACTTCAACTCACTTGTCGGGAAGCTGTTGCTGAACAAGACGTAACAGAAACTCGTCGAGCCCCAGATAAAGGAGGACTAAAACACAGTCATCCACGTGACGTTTCCACGACAGCTGCTCTACAAAGTTCAACAAAAAGTCCACAACAATGCCTGTTCTGCCGGTCTGAAAAGCATCCTGCCGAAGTCTGTGATACGAAGATAATCGACTTCTCAAAAAAGAGGGAGATGCTCATCAAAGCTGGACGATGCTTTCGTTGCCTAAAGCAGGGCCACATGGCAAAAGATTCCAGAAGCCGGTTAAAATGCGGCAGGTGCGCAAGAAGGCACGCAACATCTGTTTGCGCATCCGATGGCATCAAAAACGACAAGAAGGCGATATCTGCATCGGTCAATCTGGTGTCCAAGCAGGCAAGGTCAGTCATAATGCTCCAGAGTCTGACAGCAACCGTATTGGGCACCAGATCATCTGGTCGCTACCGAGTCCTTTTTGATGGCGGAAGTCAGCGAAGCTTCATTACAACCAAAGCTTATGGAAGACTTGGATGCGAACTAATAGAAGAGGAAACGTTAGCCATCGGTGTGTTCGGGGGTGATAACATACGGGAAACCATGAAGAAGGTACGTGTATCGATTTTCCCTGCGAACCAGAAGCTTCCGATTTCATTAGAGGCGCTGGTGGTGGACACGATATGCACTGAATGTATTCCGGTACCAGAAGAAAACGTTATAAGAGAAATGAACAAGATGCACTTGGATACGCGAGCTCTCTCTTTACAAGGAGTAGAAGAGAAACAGATCGCGGTCCTTGTGGGATCAGACTATTATTGGGATATAGTAACGGGTATTGTGAAGCCTGTGTTCGAAAAGTTCAAAGCTGTCAAGACGAAACTGGGATGGACTGTGCAACGACCATTGTCTACTGCAGCCGATGTTACACAGAGTGCCAGTATTGCAGTCCTACGATCCACAGTGACCGAGCAAGATATCTCGAAACTTTTGACTCGTTTCTGGGATATAGAAAGCACCGCTATCCAGGCCGAAAATGAAGAAACGACGGTCGCTGAATCGGTGCTGGCAAATTTTGAGAACATCAGTAAGAAAAACAATCGATATGAAGTGGCGCTACCGTGGAAGGAAAGGGTTGAGATGGGTGAAAACTACGCAGTTGCACTCAAACGTCTGCACAGTTTGATGAAGAAACTTAACAAAGACAGCGAGCTCTTAAAACAATACGAAGCAACTATTCGTATGTACCTCGAAGAGGGATATGCTGAAAAAGTACCTTCAATAGAAGACCAACCAATTGGACCCCGGTATTATATGCCACACCGAGCCATCGTACGAGAGGACCGATCTACTACGAAGGTACGCATCGTATTCGACGCTTCGCCTCACGAATCCGGGAAGAAGTCCTTAAACGACAATCTAGAAGCCGGCCCAAATCTAAATCCCGACGTAGTGACGCTACTGCTTCGTTTGCGACGCTAAAAGATAGCAATGAATGCTGATGTTGAGAAGGCGTTCCTTCAAATTGGCCTGCAAGAACATGACAGAGATGCACTTCGCTTCTTGTGGTTCAAGACTTCACCTCAAGTGGACAGCGCACAGCCGGAAACAGAAGTTTTGAGAATGACGAGAGTGCCCCCTGGAGCTACTTCAAGTTCTTTCCTATTGACTGCAACCTTAAAGCACCACTTCAGGTCCGAAGAAAATCACTTTCCTTCGACAGCCCGGCTCTTGCAAGACTCCATATATATGGATGATCTTCTTATTGGCGCTGACACCATTGAACAAGCTATTCAAATGCATAAAGAGATAATTGAAATCTTCAAAGACGCTTCAATGAACATTCGTAAATGGGCTAGCAACAACCCCGTTGTATCTGCCGTCTTCGTACAAGGAATCACGTCTTCCGAAAAATCACTTTGCTCACCTTCTGGACCTCTGAAAGTCCTGGGACTTTATTGGAACAAACAGACGGATACCTTTTCGTTTAGGCCCCAGGATATTCTACAGTTTATGGAGGAGCATCGAATTACCAAACGCTTTGTGCTCCAAGCTGTTGCAAGGATCTACGACCCTTTGGGGTTTCTGTAACCCTTTATAGTAAGGGCGAAGATCATTCTACAAGATCTCTGGAGGGGAAACCTCGGCTGGGATGACACCATGCCAATGAAGCTGTCAGCTGTCTGGAAAAAATGGAGCAAGGAGGTAGCCATGCTACATGAGATCAGTATTCCCAGGTTCCTCGCATTGGGCAGCGAAGGCGCTTATCAAAAGGCAGAACTGCACATCTTTTCCGACGCTAGTGAGTCAGCATACGGTGCTGTAGCCTACCTTCGTACCGTCGACTCAAGTGGTACCGTCCACACTATACTATTGATGGCAAAGACAAGAGTTGCACCGTTAAAGACGGTTACCTTGGCGAGGCTAGAATTAATGTCAGCTTTACTTACAGCCCGCTTATATGCCTACATCATCAAGAACTGCGACCTGGGCATTGGTGAAGTTTACCCTTTGCTGAATTACCCTTTGCTGAATTTACAAGGACCCCGTTTCTTGGAGGCATTCGTACGGAATAGGACGCAGGAGATCAGAAATTTGACAGAATATTCTCGATGACGATTTCGTCCCGGAAAAGAAAACCCTGCAGATTTGCTCACTCGAGGCTTGACTGTGCACAAACTGAGTAAATCACAGTTGTGGTGGTATGGACCCGTATGGCTTGCCATGTCTCATACATTTTGGCCTGAATTCAGGGGAAACCTTGACCTCGAAAACGGAAAACTCGAGGCAGCTGAGACGGGGACAGAAATTAATATCCACGCTGTTAACACGAGAACATCGATGCCAACGCTGATTGATAACGAACGATTCAGAAACCTCACAAAACTTGTAAGAGTAACGGCATGGGTTTTCCGTTATGTTAAAAAGTTGAGGAAGGAAAGCGATAGGTTCGAGGAGCTGTCTGCTGAAGAAATTCAACAGGTGGAGTGCTACTTGATTCGTGTAGAACAGAGAGCTCACTTTGGTAACGAAGCCAACTGCGTCGCAAACGAGAATCCGATTCCTTCCCAAAGTCCAGTTGGACAATTTAGATTGTTCCTCGACAACAACGGGCTGCTTCGGGTACAAGGAAAAGTTCAGATTACAGACGACTCGTACGGTTCTCGCCATCCAATCCTCCTACCAAAAGACTGTCACCTCGTTACTTTAATCATCAATCATGCTCACGAAAAAGTCTTCCACGGAGGAGTACGAGACACACTGACTCAAATAAGGGAACAATACTGGATTCCACAATTACGACAGCTGGTGAAAAAAACAATACGACGGTGTGTCGTCTGCTAACGCCTACAGTCTAAACCAGTTGAACAAGTTTCACCTTGTATGCCCCAGGATCGTTGTAAACAAACGCCTCCGTTTCTTGTAAGTGGAGTAGATTTTGCGGGTCCACTTTACATCAAAGGGCATCTTCACCAGCGCTCTTACATCGCTCTTTTTACTTGTGCTGTAACAAGAGCTGTTCACTAGGAACTTGTTGAAGATTTGATGACGGTGGCTTTCCTTTGTGCACTTCGGAGATTCGTATCACGTCGAGGCCTCTGTCACACAATGTACAGCGACAATGCCCGAACCTTCCTCAAAACATCCAAAGATCTAGAGAAGCTCTGGCGAACAATTCAGCATCCCGATGTACTTGCATATTTCTCTTCCTCGAAGATTCAGTGGAAATTCATTTGCCCGAGTGCTCCTTGGTGGGGCGGATTTTACGAGAGACTCGTACGTTCTGTGAAGACCTGCTTGAAGAAAATGCTTGGTTGACGTTTGGTAAATCAGACAGAGTTGGTCACAATACTAACGGAAGTGGAAGCAGTAATGAATTCTCGGCCTTTAACATATGTGTACAACGATGTGGATGAGCCATGCCCCCTATCTCCAGCAGATTTTCTCGTTGGAAGAAGACGGACAACGCTACCACCTTACGACCTCAAAATAAAAACCGAGTCGACCAACGATCAACTAAAGAAACTTTGGAGCAAGAGAGAAGAGGATCTGCAAACTTTCTGGTCTCGTTGGTTAAACGAGTACCTCAATGAACTCGGAAATTACACATTCAACCGAACAAAAAGAAATCACATATTGAAGGAAGGCAATGTAGTTCTACTCGGAGAAAAACATTGTCCCAGGCAACTGTGGACCTTGGTTCGCATAGAAGAACTGATCGGTGGATGTGACGGCATCGTGAGGACTTGCTCTCTACGCTTGCCCGACGGCACTGTTGTGAAGCGTCCTGTGCAGCTACTCTACCCATTGGAAGCCACCTAGCGTCATCTGTCGGCGCGGGAGACTGTTGTGACTTCCTTTATTCATCCCTTGCAGCAGAATAGCAGTCATCATCATTATTGAGCTTCCTCACGAGCTGACGCTTGGCCTCGTGGCAGCGCCCGCTCACCCTTGTCTTTTTCTTTCTTTAGTTCCATTAAAGCCTTTCATCTGGCAAGACGTGTTTTTGCTTGATGTGAGCCGCGCCGCAGCAGAAAGGCTCAGAGGTCCAACAGCCGGCGAGCACGCGCACCGCGTCACGTCAGGTTCTCACATGACACACATTCCATGATTATCATGTTTTTCACCAGTCGCATACCTTCGTCATCCATTGACGTCACGTAATAAATACGAAATTTCACATGTGTGAAGCTATCAAAATGGCCATGAGTGCATCATCAGTGTGGCATGTAATCGTGTTATTACATGACAAGCATGTCTGTATGTGTCATTTACCTATGTCGTCCATTCGCGTCACGTAATACCGAGTTTGGTACATGTGCAGCTGCCGAAACGGCCGCGAGCGCATCACGAGCGTAGCATCTATACATGTAGTTACATGACACGAATGTCATATTTATCTTGTTTGCACCAGTATCATACCTTCATCATCCTTTCACGTCCCGTATAACCAAATTTGGTTTAGTGAAGCTAGCGAAACGGCCGCTAGCGCATCATGAGCGAGGCATGTAGTCATGTTGTTACATGACACGCATTTCATGATTATCATGTTTGTACCAGTCACATACCTTCGTCAGTCATTTACGTACTGTAATACCAAATTTGGTATATGTGACGCTAGCGAAACAGCTGCGAGCGCATTATGAGCTTGGCATGTAGTCATGTTGTTACATGGCGGGTGTCATTTTTTTTCTCTTTAATCCGCCATACGTCAATACAAGTGATATGTTTTCCACAGTTATGGTTTTCTTTGGAATCGAAGGACGTGTGCAGACAAAAATAACGTCTGGAAGTTCGTCTATTAAAAGGCAACACAGCTAAGCCGTATTGCCATAGCGTAAAAGTGCGCAGTGCAAGGGAAAGGCAAGGAAAAGGGAGGGGCGAAGGAAGTGTAGGGAATCTTCAGGGGTTGTGAGCAAAGAGGAAAGACGTCATAACATCACGGCATGTCCAGCAAAGAGATATAAAGAAAGCAACTTTCTCCATCCAATTAGGCGCAGCCGGCCGCCGGATCTCGACCCTCACAATGTTTTCCAGCACTCGTGGCGCTGTGTGATGTAACAGCGCTGGCCTGCAAGCGGGTTGGCTGGCCTGTACGCTAGCTTGTTTACCTTCCTTCTTTCTCCACAAAAGCGTGGCCGTATTTCCTATTAGACAACCACCGTTTCTGTACCGTCTGTAACGCAACATCCCAACTTTCGGGGGCTGCAAGCAGCAATTCATATTCCTGGCGACAGCTGCTGAGACGCTTGCAGAAACAGTCTGGATATGTGCGGCTGGTTTCTTTCTAGACCCGTATTGATTCGATTTCATTTTTTTTTGCCTTCTGCCGGCTGTGCTTTCGCGTTCATTTCTTCCTATCCAGCTGTTCATTCGTTGTCGTGTATCAATTCTCGCTTTCGCCACTCTCCTGGATTTATTTTGCTAATCACCATGGACCTGCACCTGGTTGACTTGCTCACTCGCCATGCGGCTTGCGTATTTGCTTCAGACTTCATCGCAAATTAATCGCTACAAGCACTGATGACTGTCGCATCGATTTAAGGCGCTGCGAACTTTTACATACTTTACAGTGACTAGTCATGTTTTTCGTGACTTACTAACGGGAACATATAGAATAATTAGCACCATCACGTAACACGTTAACAGCACGAAAACTCAGCGCTTGTTTTTGTCCTTTGCCTTCATTCCTCGTTTACTTTTAAATGCGCAGTATTTCTTAGCGAACTTCGGCGACATTGAGCGTATCTATCTATCTATCTATCTATCTATCTATCTATCTATCTATCTATCTATCTATCTATCTATCTATCTATCTATCTGTCTATCTAGCCGCCTACGACGTTTAGCTCTCCTGGCCGTTGCGATAATGATATCGATACCAAACTTGGTATGGGATAACTTGACTGTATGAAGAACACGTTTGACTAGTCATAACATGAAAATGATGATATATATCTCATGAATGTCATAATTTACATTTCGTCGTCCTGCAGCTTTTGCGGTAATTTCGTTCACATGGCATGTTGCAAAACTGGTTGATATGACATGATTGCATGGCGAACACAAGTCACAGACCCTAACATGAAAATAATGACATGCGTCTCATGTAACAACATGATTACATGCCACGCTCATGATGCGCTCGCGGCCGTTTCGCTGGCTTCACATATGCCAAATGTGGTACTACGTGACGCCAATGGATGACGAAGGTATGTGACTGGTACATACATAGTCATGAGAGGCATGTCATGGGAGAACATGACTAGATGCCGCAATCAAGGCGCCAATACATTTCGACATGACGTGGTGCACGTGCTCGCCGGCGTTCTTTTCGTTGCGTCATTCCGGCGTTGCCACGCCAGGCTCCAGTCCTGCCATATACTCGCAGGCGCGCGCCGCGCTTCGTTGCTTTGACGCATGCGCATTTCAGCGCGTCTGACATCCCTCCGTCACGAAACGAGGGAGACGCAGTGTTGTCTCGGTAACGTATCGGCACAGAGTAATGTGACACCAAAGAATCGGTGCGAAATGGGGCATGTCGCATTCCGCGTTGGTTGCCGTCGGGCCGCGCCGACGGACACTGGTCGCGTCTGGCGTCTGCCTATAGAGTGCTCGCGTTTCGCTAACGTAGCGTCGCTGTGCCCAGCGTGAGCGCACGGCATCGCTACATTCGAGCATATTAGGCCCTTCATGATGCACTCGCGGCCATTTTGCTAGCACCACATATACCAATTTCGGTGTTACGTGACGTCAATGGATGACGAAATACATGACTGGTGCGAACTTGATAATCCTGACACGCGTGTCATGTAAGAACATGACAACCTATCACACTCATAGTGTGCTCGCGGCCGTTACGCTAGCTCCACATGTGGTAGATTTGGTTTTACGTGACGTCAATAGATTACAAACGTAAGTGGCACATCCTAACATGATAATCATGACAGTAAAGTCATGTACGGCATCATTTCCCTGCACCTAGTAACGGTGTGCTCATTTTAAGGTGGCATAATAACATTTCTCATTCATGCTTCGCATATCATCGATTCCCACTGTACGTGGGATCTGCTCATTTTTTTGAGCTGTCAATATTTATTGCTACTGCCAACTTCCGGAACAAAAAATTAATAAACCCATCTTCACACGAGTGGTGCCAAACCTAAAGAACGCTTTGAGGCGGCTGGCCTTTCTCGTTTTGTTTCACCTTTCACTTTTTTCTCCCTTTCTTTTATTCTTTTTGTTTATGTTTCTCTCTTTCTCTGTGTTCACCCAATTTATTGATTGTGTTCATTTAACTTGTTTTCTTTATTTCTGTATTGACACATTCTTTCTCTTTCTCGTTCTTTCTTTTATCAATTTCCTTCCTTTTCCTCCCTTTTCTCTCTTTCTATCCCAAGCTTCATCTTCCTATTGTTTTCTCTCTTTTTTTCTGATCTTTATCTTTTTTCCTATATCGGTTTTTCTCCTGCTTTCTGTTTTGTCTATCTGTGTGCATCTGTTTCTTTCTATTTGTTTCACTTTGCTAACCTATTTCTGCATGCCTATGATTCTTTTCCTGCTTGTCCTTCCTTTTTGCCCTCCATTTTTTTGTAAACCTTTCTACCTGTGTCGGCTTGTTCCCTCAAGAACGAACGTTATTGCACGCCACACTGGAAAATTGGCCCACGCATTGTGAGAGCAAAGCAGGAGATGAAGAAGAGGATGAAAAGAACGCTTGGTGGTTTCTGATCATTTGCCTTCTCTACGTGCTAGGTTCCAAATACTAGCAGTCCATACCTTCCTAAAAATATACGCATCCCCACATAGGAGATTGCAATAGGATTTCATTAATTAGCCGACGTCCTTTTTTAACCAACAGTGGTCTAGAATGAAGCGTCCGCAAGCAATCGTCGTACAGAAGCTCTTGGAAACATTACAAGTTAACATTCGTGAAGTACGAATACCAAGAACACCTACTCAAACAATAAAAGTAGAATTTGACAATATATTTCCTAATAATTGCAAAACTCTTCCCAGTAGATGCCTAAATAAGATTTCAAAAGACCACCCGGCAAGATTAGATATAAAGATTGTAATAGCAACTGATGCTTCAGTTCGCGAAGAGAAGACAAAAGTCGGAATTGCATCTTCATTGCTGGATTGGTCCTTTTTCATTCGTTTACCCGCTTTTACACCTACTTATCAAGCGGAATTACTTGCATTTCTCTTAGCGTTACTAAAATTACCTCAATCAATAACAGATGCCATTATTCTTTCAGACTGCTTGTCTGTGTGTAGTTCATTAACTGCGCCTAATATATCCAATGCTTTAAAAGTATTTTACGCCCTTGCGCAAGACATTTATGACTCATTCGCTTGTCGTGGATACCAGGGCATGAAGATTTAACCCTCCATGAATATGCAGATGTACTCGCAGTGGCCTCAGATAATTATCCCATAATTTCTATATTGCCGACGATAGCATTTATCGCCATGGCACCCTTCGAAAAATTTGTCTTGTCAGATAAGTTTGAAAACTCTCACTTGGCAACATCGGATTTTTCCCATCTTAAGTACCCCTGGAAAAATCGATGGTGCTCCTCTAGAATGGCAGAGATATCAATTACGAGACTAAGATGCCGAGTCTCCCCCCCCCCCCCCCCAACTTTTATCTACACAGGTCTGGTCCGGCACCGTCTCCCCTAAGCCTTCACGGCAACGAGAGTGAATCCCTTCACCATTTTCTCTTAACATGCAGGTTATACAAACCAAAGGAAGAGACTGTTAGAAGAACCTCTCCGTAGGTTGGCTCTAAATTTATCCCTTCCGATGGTCCTTTCCTTTGGAGCAACTGAAAAGGGATTTAGCCACAGGAACATTTGCGAGGCCGTATGCGATTTTCTAAAGGCAACAAAACGAGTAGAATGTTATGCTGAGGCATAAATTCACTTTATTTCAAACCATGTTAGCTTGTTCGTTTTTTGTATTACCTCTATTTATTTTATTTGTAATCTATAGTTTACCAATCGACTCTTTGTTTAAACATCCATTTATAAATAATCCGGCTGGTAAAACAATTTCATCTCACAAATGAGGCACCATCCGTTTCATGGCCGATCCCCCGTGGTGGGTTGCGCAAGGACTTTGAGGAACAACCGATTAACCAACTAACCATTTGTTTTGTTTTTTTGCGAGTGGCGAGTTTTGTCCGAGCTTATACAGCGCTCAAAGGGAAAGTGTTCCACACTCGTCGCCTTGGTTAGGACTCGCACTGGCTATAGCACTCCGTGGTATTACCCCCCCGAAAATACCCAACATAGAGGCAGGGCCTAAGTGTACTCTAAAAAACATTTAGTATTTGGGGAGTTGTTCTGCTGCGCAACAGTAATAGTCATTTGACTTGTTAGCGTTTCCTTTCTTTAAAAACCCGGCGTTCGCCACTCTCTTGTCGAGAATGCTATGTCACACTGACAACGCGAACGCCATTGGTGACCGCGAACTATAGGAGCCATGGCGATAACGCTATATAGGAAAGTACGCGAAGTAGATTACAATTAATTTTGCGTGTCAAAATAGGTATACTCCCTAAATACTCGATTTTTTCTAGAGTGTGGTCGCAAATTAAAGTGCTAGAGCATCGAATTGGCAATTCACAGGTTGTGAGTTTAGATTTCCCTGACAGAAGGGTACTCTTTGTTGACGTTAAACCCTTTCAATAAGTGTCATTTTTATTACACTGCAAATAAAGCAGGAATGTCTTCTGTGTTTGTTTGGCTTGCTTGCCTGTTCAGTTCACTGTTAAATTCGAAGCATTTCTTAGCGAACTTCGGCGACTTTAAGCGTGTCTATCTACCTATCTAGCCGCCTACGACTTTTAGCTCTCCTGGCCGTTTCGATAATGGTATCGATACCAAACATGGTATGGCATAACGTGACTGTATGAAGAACATATTCGACTAGTCATAACATGAAAATCATGATATGTATGTCATGAATGTTGTAAGGTCTGGCGTCGCAGGCAAGGCGGGTGAGTCTTCTTTGTCGCAAACGGGTGTGCTTTCCAGAGAGCCGATTCTCGGGAAACGATAATCCTGGCTTAAGGAGGCCCGTTCTGGTAGAAAGACCGTGGTCGGTCGCCATTTTTAACAACCAGCTAGGTGGTCCCCGGCCAGCGGAGTGCCGGCGGGCAGCGTGAGGACATCCGGTGCATTGGCACCCATCCATCTAGATTAGACTCCGCGGGACAGCTGTCACGCTGGACAGCATAGTCATCTCGCAGTAATGGCATGGGCCCACCGCCGAACGGCGCCACCATCGTGTACGTTTGCACAGTTCATGGAACGTCTTTTGTAGGCCGGTCCTTTCGTCTCTCTCTCTCTCGGACCGGGAGGTCAAGTGCTTGAATAAGAGAGTGAGGGGAGAGGATGACAAATGTGTTTAGTCTGTCCAACAAGCGGACAGAATTGTTTTGCTTGGCCTTGAGGAGAATAGGGAGGGGCAACCGAAAAGGCAAACCTGGCTCTCGAGTACTCACGGGCTGTTCTGGTCGCAGTAAACAGTGCTCTGCACTATCGGCTCTGCCGAGGCAACATGCGACGGTTCCAACGGTCAAGTCATGCAAATTTGTAGGTATGTTCGTGTACATAAAGTCCAGTTGTCGCAGCGTATCGAAAGGCGTTGGTCTCCATCCCTGAACAAGCAGCAGCAGCTGCGACAAGACAAGAAGGACACCATGCAACCAACCTTCCACTCCCTTCTATAGCAACAGCCGCTTCGCAGCTGAGAGAGCTGTGCTCAAGGGAACAGAGAGAGTGGACCGAAGGTTGAGTTTTACTAATGTCATGATTTACATTTCATGGTCTTGCAGCTCTTGCGGTGGTTTCGTTCACATTGCATGTTGCAGAACTGGTATGGTATGACATGACTGCGTGGCGAACACAAGCGACAGACCCTAACATGAAAATCATGACATGCGTGTCATGTAATAACATGACTACATGCCACGCTCACCATGCACTCGCGGCCGTTTCACTAGCGTCACATGTACCAAATTCGGTATTACGTGAATGGGGGGCGAAGATATGTGACTGTTGCAAACATGATAATCACGACATGCGTGTCACGTAACAACATGACTACATGCCATGCTCATGATGTGCTGGCGGCCGTTTCGCTAGCTTCAGTTATACCAAACTTGGTATTACGGGACGAGAATTGATGACGATGGTATGGTACTGGTGTAAACATGGTAAACATGAGATGCGTGTCATGTAACAACATGACTACCTTCAACGCTCATGATGTGCTCGCGGCTGTTTGGCTAGCTTCACATGTACCAAACTCAGTATTACGTGACGCGAACGGACGACATAGGTAAATGACACAACCAAACATGATGATCCCGACATGCGTGTCATGTAACAAAGTGACTACATATCACACTGATGATGCGCTCGCGGCCGTTTCGCTAGCTTCACATATGCCCAATTTGGTAATACGTGATATCAATGAATGGCGAAGGTATATGACTGGTGCAAGTATGATAATCATGGAATGCGTGTCATGTGAGAACATTACATGCCACAGTCAAGTCGCCAATACATTTCAACGTGACGCGGTGCACGTGCTCACCGGCGATCAGTTCGTCGCGTCACGCCGGCGTTGCCACGCCAGGCGCCGGTCCTGACATATACTCGCAGGTGCGCACCGCGCTGCGTTGCTTTGAGACATGCACGTTTCAGCACGTCTGGCGTCCCTCCGTCACGAAAAGAGGGCGACGGAGTGTTGTCTGGGTAACATATCGGCGCGAAATGCAGCATGTCACATTTCGCGCCGGTTGCCGTCGGGCCGCGTCGACGGACGCTGGTCGGGTCAGGCGTCAGACTATAGAGTGCTCGCGTTTTGCTGAAGTAGCGTCGCTGTACCCAGCGTGCGGTGCGCGTCAACACTACATAGGAGTGTATTGGGCCCTTCATGATGCGCTCGCGGCCGTTTTGCTAGCTTCACATATGACAAATTTGGTGTCACGTGACGTAAATGGATGCCGAAATATATGACTGGTGCAAACATGATAATCCTGACAGGCGTAAAATGTAAAAACATGACAACATACCACGTTCATAGCATGCTCGCGGCCGTTTCGCTAGATCTACATGTACTAAATTTGGTATTACGTGACGTGAATAGATGACGAAGGTGAACGACACATCCAAACATTATAATCATGATACGGAAGTCATGTATGGCATCATTTACCTCCACCTCGTAACGTTGTGCTGATTTTGAAGAGACATATCAACATTTCTGATTCGTGCTTCGCATATCATTTATTCCCACTGTACGTGGGATCTGCCAATCTTTTTTCGCTACGTATGCTGGTGAGTTTATTATGCTGTTAGGTTGCGCAGGCCTAGAGGTTTGTATATATAGGTAAGTACGTAAGATCAGTGACTATAAACGAAAAAAAAATCGTCACAGTTTCTTGGCAAAGGCCAAGCAATGCATGCCATATGTTGCACAAACAACAGCTAGCAGCTCGACACTTTCAGCACACTGCTCATACATCAAACTCCGGGCCTGCGCGGAAAGCACAGTGAAGGGACAGCGAATGCTTGAAGAATGCCATTTATAGAACGCGATGTGAACCATGTTCGGGCTACTAATATAAGTTCCCACAACCTTTTTTAGATGCGGAGCATCTTATACTCGCGCCTTGTAGTGCGCCGTCCGCGCCGTCCGCGCCGTCCGCACCGCTTCTCGAACATTCGACAGCTGACGCGCGCGCATGCGCCGTCGCGCCGTCGCCCACTCTTCCACCATCTGTGCATCCCTTCCTCCTCTACACACCGCGCGCTTCACTCCTCCACCATCTGTGCACCCTTCCTCCTCTACACACCGCGTTCGACATCTACAATTCTCCTGATTCTCCAGTGGACGCGCATGTGGCATCGCGCTTCGAGAACATTCAACAGCTGACAGTGCATGCGCCGTCGTGCTGTATATATACTCAAGGTCGGCGCTCGCTCGCTCAGTTGCCGCTCGTCGGTTGGTTTGTACGGCGCGTCGACGTCCAAGGTCGCGGTGAAATGAATTCCAACGAATCCACAAACACAATGATCGACGTCCCTTCGACCAGCGCCGCCCTTTCGCATACGTGTGTACGTGTTCACTCATTTAACACCCCCTCCTACAACCACGTTAACCAATTTAGCCATCGACCCAAGTAAGTCGCAATTTAACACCCCATTTCACAACCACGTTAACCAATTTAGCCATCGACCCAAGTAAGTCGCACTTTAACACCCCGTTAACCAATTATATGGTCCGCATCCTCCTCAGTGTTCCCCCGAGGGAAGCTGCGGGCAATTTTTTTTATTTACTCGGCGGGGATGGCAATGACGAATTATGGCTACCGCTGAGCCATGCTGGTGCTCAAAGAAATATGGCTGAGCCCTTCGCAATGACGCAAATTCAGTTCATAATTTTTGGCGCCTTCTTATGGCCAGTTCACGCTAGCGGCAAGCATGCCTAGCAGTTTGACGTTTGACGTACTCAGGCAGCCGTGCACGGCTGTTTGCTTCGCGCTCGTCAGCCGTTCTTTGCCTTTCTAAAAATTTTACCATTTTTTGTGCCGTTTTCCGTTTGCCGGAGAGTGGTTCAGCCAATCAGCGACGGAGGAGCGACATGGCTGAGCCACGTCGTCTGGTTTCGCCTCGCCGAATTTTCTGCCGCGGGACACTTGAAGCTGCTTGCTTGCTTCTTGCTCGGGAATTTTCACGATATGTCGTACGTGATGTTCCTAGACTATGTTCCAGCATTGAATAGAGAATTTTCGCCTGTCAGGTATTTGAAAAGAGGCACAGCAATTCAAATAGACGTCCCCAAAGAGAGAGAGAATGAAACATTTATTTGCGACCGAGGAAGGAATGTCGGTGAGTGGGATCCTTATTCCGGGATCCCATCGGCACAGGCCGCTGTCCTCGCCCGTCTCACGAGGGCCTCTTGCATCTTCGGATCCAAGCTGGACAGAGCTGCTTCCCACCCTACAGTGTTGTGCTGTGCTCTGGGTCGTAGAGGTTAATTGTGTGGGCATTCCCATACCATGTGGTATAGGATGGCTGTTTTATTGACGCAGAATGTGCATCGTGGTGCGTATGTGTCGGGATATATCTTGGACAGTATGTATGTATTGGGGTAAGACAAGGTCTGCAGGCAACACTACGCTACCTGAGATTCTTTACTGAGCTTTGGCCCCGGGGGCGGAAGTTTCGGTCTTCCGAGTCTTAGATGTTCTATAATATCTGTGTATGTTAGGAGCGGGTCCATACGTATAGTCGAGGCTGCATGGGTGAGATATGCAGGGGTCGGAGGTCCGGAAGAGTTATTCTCGGGCCGAGGCAACGGCGAGCTCCTTGCCTCTAACTACGCAGTGGCCGGGTATCCATATTAGCTGTTTTCATTCGCCCTCTGAGCGCGAGGGCGAGAGTTGTGTAAGAAGTCAATGCGCAATGGCGCCAATGTAGCCTTTACAAAAATTTTGGTAGGCCGCTTTTAAATCTGTTAGAAAGAAGGCGGACCTTGGGTTCCGTGGGACGAGGGTGATTCCTGCTTCTTCAATAATAGTTGTGTCTGTGTCCTGGGCTGATATACAATCAACCTATTTTCCACAATGAATGACGCTTGCTGTATATTTGCTGTTAACTGGTCTAGCTGCATCGACAAAGAAGGCGCCTTCAGTATCTGAGTAGTTGTCGTGAACTTTCGCCCGTGACCGACGTCGATGTTCGTGGAACTGAGGATGCATGTTGCGCGGTAGTGGTTTGATGATGAAGTCATGCCTCCATTCATGTGGGATACGTTGTTTGTTCTTCTCTCAATGGAGGCTTCGATGCCTAGTTCTGATAGTGTTTTCCGTCCTGTTTTAGTGATGGCGAGGCGCATGACTTGATTCGTGGGGTGTGCATGGAATAATTCTGATACGGTATTGTGGAGCCCTATTTGAAGCAGACGTTCTGTGAGTGTCCACGGGGGAAGATTCACAGCCTTCTTGAGAGTCACACGCATCACTCTGTCTATTTTGTGCGCGCCTGCTTTCAAGAACCTCAGGTAAAGAAAGCTGTGGGTTATGTGACTGATAACAAATGCCTGAATGAGTCGCATTATGTCCTGTTCTTTCAACCAAGAACGCGAACGTCCCCAAAGCAGGCGTTTCGACAAGTGGCGCCAGCTATCGAGCGTTAGTAGCAACAAACAAACGTGTAAAGTATGGCCTTCGAGATTTATAAAAAAGCTTGCTTAGGCCTAGAACATCAAATATTTGAGCATGGTTCTCGAAAACGGGGCTGAATCGATTCGAATTTTGTAATGTCGAAGCTGAAGGACATGAGTCTAAAGCAAATTAAAGCATCTGTTCGGAGCTTTCAATCTACAGAGCACACAGCGGCCGCTTGATAGATTCGAGGTGGTCGAGAACTGCATTCGGAAGGGCAGCCATGTTTGTCTGAAGAGCTTGCCGTTCAATTCGAACAGATCTCCTGCGGGCGGCGCCGGCCGCCGGTCTACGACGCTGCACCGTTACGGCAGGCTTGCCGCTAGGGTGAACGGGCCCTTACACGATTCGAGTTTTGTGACACCTGGTTCTTATTTAATTATAGCTTAAACGCAAACTTTATAGCTTAACGCAAACTTTACGGCTTATAGCTTAAACGCAAACTTTACGGTGAAAGCACAAGACTCAGAAACTTTCCCCTTCGGCTCGCGGGATAAACGCGCCAGCATGGGTGACCACACGCTGCAGGACAAAGTAAAGACTGGACGTGTGCGTCCCGACTCCCACGAAACGAAAGCGGGGTGACGACCTTTCATGATGTTACCTGTGTCGGGTGGACTCACTATCGGTGACCTAGCCTAATAAAACTCAATATACACATTCAGAAGACCCATAACTCCCACACTACGCGAGTCTTCATAACTAAAGCAATAAAAAAGTAGATAATGTAAACTGTGTTTTGGGGAGCAGACACACATCAACATACGTGGCGAAACGCTGCCTTTAGTGAGGTAGGTGTACTGGAAGTGTGGAACACCAAGTCCCTCTAAAAAAAGACAAAAAGAAATGTAGTACAGGTCACGAACATAGATTTGCTCATCGAAGACTCATTTCACGCTGCATGCATTTTGCTGATCCAACTTCACCAACAAATTTTGAGTGCCTGGATCATCTCTTTTTTTTTTTTTTCATGTGGGATCGTTGTTGTTGGTACTGGTGGTAAGTGGACGCATTTAGGTTGGTTTCAGGAATATGAGTGTTGGCTGCCGTGTGTTTGCCATCTACAAGATAAATTTGCGTGTAAATAGGCCTGTGGGAAGGCCTAACATCAAAACACGTTGTTGAATAAAAAAAGCGTGCACAGATACTTTCCTTGAGTGATTGGTTTTACTCCCCTGAGGGTTGCTGTAGTCAGAAAAACGACAACGTTAGTCACATTGGTCGGGAATGCGTGAAGTAGGTATACCAAGAAGACAAGTTATAAGAATCAAATAGCAAGTTTGCATTGCAGATGCCATTTTGCGCAGAAAAACGCGGACAAGAAAGGAGAGAGCCCAGACAGGCGCCGGCTAACAAGTTTGGATATAGGCGTTCTTCACAACGCGAAAATGACCTAGACCGCTGCCTCAAAGCTTATTCATAAAACGATGAAGATGTCTTAAAAGGCTTTTTTGATGGACACGGAACGATATACCCGCTTACGACGAGCAGCCATATACAGTCGTATGTGAAGTGATGAGTTGTTCAGGACACCATGCATGAGTAGAACGGTGGCAGACAATGCGTTCAAAAATATGAAGAATGTATACAAATAACAACAAGTATATATGAAAAGCACTCGGCGGGTCGCCTTCCACTACCCTCCACCTAGAGACAGAGAAGAGATGATAGGGTAATTGACAAAACTGATTTCATTCGCCCTTTTGGCGGCAGAAGAATTAATCTTCGTCCGGTATTAAGAGAACCCATTCTAATTTGAAGCATTTTCCTCTGTTATTTGTTATGTTGGCTTTTCGTTTTTATCTAATTCTACTGACTACAAAGTTTTCTCGTGATGAATATTATTTGTCGCATTTTATTTTTTCTGTACTTTTCGCGGCATGCATATGAAGGGAACGAAGTAAATCGTGAAGAAATACAGCGTGATCATCAGACGAAACCCGAATTCAGTTTCGGCCTGTATTTACGAGCGTGTTCGTAGTGGTTGAAAGTAGGAGCTTACGGAATGTAAGATCATCGACGAGAGGGTGGCCTCTAGATAGGATTTTTTTTAAGACATCGCTTGTTCCTAATAATAAAAATGGGATTCTGCATGTCAGGACCAAGATTTGATTGTGAGGCAAGCAGTATTGGGGAACTTTGGTATAATTTTGTCCAACTGTGATTCTCTAACCTTTACAAATATCAAATTGAATTAAAGCTCTCGCACTTCACTCAAACGAAATGCGACCGGTGTTGCGGAAGCCGTGTTCTGGAGCTCAGCAGTGGATCCTTTTACCTGCTAATAATACCATCTCGGCTTTTACGTGTCAAAACCGTGATATCATTATGTGGAGCACCATAGTGGAGTGCCCCTGAAATTTCGACAAAGGGGGGTACTTAAACATCCACTGATACCGCACAGTATACAAGCCTTTAGCATTTCACTTCTACAGAAATGCGGCAGCCACGATCGACCCCACACCAGTGACTCACTTTAGAGTTCGTGTGTCAGTTTTATCGAGCTACGTATACCAAAATTTATGATAAAAGTAGCATGATCTAGCACTCAAATTAGCGCTCATCTAAATCATATCTCAATCTCATAAAGAGATTACATTTCTATTCTATACTGATATAATGTTATATTCTGGGAGGAAATGACAAAACGTAGTTGCGATATCAGAGGCAGTGCAAGCAAGGCATAAATATAGGTGAAGGCTCCTCCACCGATAAAAATAAGATAAAGGAAAATCAAGTTAGAACAACGGCAGCATCGCATTAAAAAAACAAACAGGCAAAAGGAAATGGCTCTTAGCAGTCTTTTTCTACAAGTCATTTCTCTTCAGTTCGTTTTGTCTCTCTGCTTCTGCAGAAAGTTTCTAGGACTTCTGTTCCAGAGAACCTACCACCTAGTAGCTTTCTGCTTTAGAAGAGCAAAGTGATACTCGATTCCACTCCTTCAATAGAACTAAACACTGAAACAAAAACGAATAAAATTTCGTGTATGAAGAGTTGTCATTGCGGTCATCCGAATCGTAGCTTCGATTGTTTGCTTGCACTTTTTGTTCGGTTGTTCACCCAACTTTCTTGCAGTTGTACTCCCAAACTGAAGAAACAATAAGTCATAAAGAAACATGACGAGCCCCAAAAAAGCAATTCCGGAAAGCTCCGCAATTCTAGCGAGCCTTCACAGCACGTCTAGTGCCTTGTCTTTTCGCAGGTGGAAAAGATTTTTTCGCTCACTATTTTTTTCTGGAAAAGAACACTATTCTCAAATAGGCCAGGGCACAGTCGGATCAAAACCTGTCATCAAAAGTTGCCTCCAACAAACAAAGCAATAAAGGACAAACAACAATAAAAACAAATAAAAAGCCTAAAAGTATACTCTATATTGCTAGAACCTCTGATCAGAAAAGTTGGCAATCGGCTTTCGCTGATAATCATATGACGCTACGCACGATGGTGGCGTAGTAAGTTCCAGTCACACCTTTCGTTAGCACAAAAATATGCGCACGACCATCATATTAGAAATTCAGTAACGAGGACAGCGTAAGCTTGTTAGGGTGTGTCTTCAAAGCTCGTTTTTTTTTCAGAGGAAGAGGTAATGCAGGAAAAAAATAGAGGTAATTTCGTGTAATATGACTATTCGATCTAACGTGAGAGTACGCTTTTCCACAATTTTTCTTTATTTTCTTCATTCTTGCCGCCCTTAATTTGTTTCTTTCTGAATTTTCGACTTGATCGGTGTCTCGGCAGCGTTACCATTAGGTTCCTTCAATTTTTTTTTGTTTTCTACTTGAGCGCAAAATGTTTTCCAAACATATCAAATGTTTCAAGTGGTGAACATTTTCAAACGCGAACAGATGTAAGCAAAAAAAAAGGATGTCGCGTAGTGTGGAACAGTTGCGAACACGTCAGTTTGCAACTTTGTATTGCTCCGCGTGACGCTGGCATGTCTGGAATTTCAATTAACTTCACCGGTGTTCTACCGGTGTTCTGCTACGCGACACCGATTATAGGTCTCAGCGTGAAGTGATCGCGTTGAGCGCGCGGCTCTTGTGTTATCGCGGCCAATCGGTTGCAAGAACCACCTCTACAATGTGACACTTCCACTAACATGCGGGCCTCGCCTTGGCAGTTTTTGCGTGAACAAGGGAATGTTGCATGCGAATAGCAAATTTGCGTTTTCATGAAATTGTTTATATACGAAATATTTTTCAAAAGCCAAGCAAAATCTCTTGTGCACATATTTATCAGTCGACCTGTAAAACGTCCATATCCTATTCTTCGGAAATCGGTGTTTTTTTGCAGGATTTCTCAAACAATTATTAGATATCACCAATATTACCACTTTCACAAACCTCAGTATTACAAGGATGAGTTGACAAGACAAAAATAAAAAAATATTGTTAAAACATTTATAGTTGTTTTTTGTTTACCATTTTCGGTGAGGGCAAACATTGCGCACTTGCATACACATTGCGACGCTAGCACTGATAGTAATTTATAGCAGACGAAATCCTATACTTAGACCATGATTGGCGATTTCGTGCCCCCTTTTATCACCTATACAACCTATAGGCAGACCTACAGGGGACGCACCACTTCACGTAGATGAGCCATTCATATATGTCTATCCGGCACACTTAGTAAATAGTCAATTCATTTGATTGCAACTACCAAATTCATTCACGCTTCGCTGTTATTTTGAAATCTATGAAGATGGCAAGCAACTTCATTGCACAGAACTCAGGTCTCCCGCAATCTATTATGTTTCGTCTATGATCGGCAATCGAACAGAGTTTACTGCGAACATGACTTGTAGTCATTGTATGGGCATACAAGTTATACCACTCGCATGTTTTTGTAGGTGGTGACACCAAAGAGACGTTTATAATTAACCCACATTTTCCTGCTCCTTCTTCTCCGAAATTATTTGTAGTAACTCAAACTGAGGTTGAGTTTCCACATGGATTATTTTTACATGCGGGCAACTAATGCTTTGAAATATGAAGCCCTGTAAGTTGGCACGTCCTACTGACATCTATATGCTGGTTTCGTAATACTGAGCCAGTACAACATAAACTCGCTGAAGGGTGAGGTATGGAGAATACATAGTGTAGTTCGTCCCAACGTAACGAAATGTCCAGCCAGAACGCATAACAAGGAGCACACCAGAGAAGACAGAATGGCAAATGTTTAGTGAAACAGCATGCTAACTCGCTCAATATTACACTTTGCTGGAACCGTAACACAGGTTGTCCGTTCTGCCACCATGCAAGAAAGAGCGAATGACGGATCACTCTGAAGTTCGTAAACTTTGTGGACTCCGATAAATTGTCAAAAACAAATAAAACAAAAGGTTCACAGGAAAATATTCATTCCGTGGAAACAACCAGGCTTCTGATTTCCGGAACCATCAGTTACCTAGCATCAACATGACAGTAAAGACCGAACGCGGGAAAATGTCTGCGCTTTTAGACGAGAAGGTCGCTAAAGCGCAAGAGGGTTGACTGCAAGTGACTCGGCAAGCAAGTCACGTTCTTAACATCCAGATGTCCCTGAGAGGTCGTCGGCCCTTTACGTGTCCAGGAGCAGCCAAGTAACCCCCATAAAGGTAGATAGACTGATGGGAAAAAACGAAGAAACATCTGATAGCCACATGAGAGGAACAAAAACGACAGCAAACAGGCAGGAAGATGTGAAGGCAAACGGGACTGGGAAGAATTTGCCTTGTCTTTTTCTAAGGAAATGGCTATGTAAAGGACAGTTCTTTAGCGCCGCGTATAATAGAAATATAAACTGTAATATAAAAAAGCTTGTAAGGCAGAGTGTGAGGAGTAAGAGAATTTCTTTGAAATGGAAAGATTTAGGCAAATAATACAGAAACAAATGCATGCAAAAAGTATCTAACGCAGCTGAAAATGGGGCTATCGTAGTTTATGTAACAAATGTACTAAAACGTAGCTTAAGTTCTTAAAAATAGCTAAAGACGAAAACTGTTCCCATTATCAACACTCAGCCTAGATGTGTTGGCTCATTTTTCATGCAGTTTTAAGTACTTGTGTGGTGGAGTTTGTTTTGAATGAAATGTACAATTACACAAGCTATAGTCCAGATGCCAAAAAAGACATTCTCACAGCAATCTCATTCTCTTTAGACGTTGTTTAGTATTGTAATATCAAAGCACTTGAATATAAGTCACCAGCTATGCTTGGCCCAGACAAATAACCATCCCTAATAGCACACTAACTGTGCCTAGGAAAAAAAACTACGTTGAAGAGTTCTGTGAACTCTGTTTGCAGCCTCGCTTTGAATCAATAGGTGGGGTTTAACGTCCCAAAACCTCCATATGATTATGAGAGACGCCGTAGGCAGTCTCGCTGTTCTCCGTCGATATAGATGCATTGCACTCTTCTGCCTTTACCTCATCGGCAATTGTGTGAAACTCGTTAGTCTTGTAAGCTTTTCGTACAAGTAATTAAGCGAGCGAGCTGTATATTCGTCTCCTTAAGCTAAAAAAAAATGTCTGCCCATTTTAAGGTCACAGGAACAAATACTATCCATAAATGTTTCTGATATATGCAGTGTCCTATTTCGCGGACAATTTGTTTCGTTCTACGATTTAAACAGAAGACCACGACCTCACTGGGTCAGTCGGTCTCGTGTTCGAAATTACCTGGAGACTAGAAAATTGCAATGAGAGGATGAACTGCTACACAAGTCGAAACACAGAAACACTCACTGTCACAAATCAGTACTGCCGACGGAGTTCCCGAGGTAGAAGAAACGTGGCAGTAAAGTCTCGTCTGTGCGTTTTTAGCACTAATCGCAACCAATGGAGAGTCGATCCAAGAAAAGTACTTCATATATCATAAAACCACGCATTTTAAAATGAACTGAATTTGCTCACTCTTTAGCAAAACATCACTATCCGTTGGTCCTGGTCTTCGTTTGCTTGTTGGGCAGCGGAAGAAATATATTACTAGTCGCAATGTACGAAGCCCTCTCTGGGGCTTGTGGTAATGGTAGCTGAGAAGACCACCGGGGAAAAGTAATATGAATCTAATTACAAATGAGTGGAGAGTGTATATCCAGGCGTGTAAATATTCGCGGCTTTGACCGTAGCCGCATGCCTGTGGGTGCAGATCTACGACACCTAGTTGTAGGCACAGTATTCACGCCTGACTTGAATGGGGCAGGGCAGATTGAACGACCCTGTTTAATAAAAACTGCTCGTACTTGCAGTGGAGGGATTCGATTTCGTTTTGCTGCGGTGACATTGTGCGAAAACCACAGGCTAGTGCTAAAAATTGAGTTTAAAAAATCATTTATATGCTTCCTTGAAAGACTCGAAATGAGCCAGCCAAAGCAAAACCGCAGACATTAACAACAAGAGTTTGCTAATTCCCAACTTCTTCGTTCTACGGCTTTCACAATGGTTTCAAAGCACATCTTTGGCGCGTTACTTGGGTGCTACAAGGCTGTATTATTGTTGCTTATTGTTGCTAGCTTTACTTGGCTTTGTTTTTGTCTACATTTGATTATATGACAAACTAAAGAGTGTTTGAATGTGAACTGTCTTTTTTTAATTAGTACCATCCGATTTTTTTTGGAGTTCAACAGGCAAAAAAACGCGAAAGAAACATAATGAAAAATGTAACAACTTACACAAGACTTTAAAGCTCTATTCTATGCTTGTTTGCTTTGTGTTCTGATCTGAAAAAAATGTATATTTATTAACTTGCCTATCTTATTTTCATTGTCCTTTCGCAGTGTATCCTTTTTCAGAGTTGCAAAAGCCAAGTTGAACTTCTTCAGAAAAACTAATGACGGTGGACAAAAAACTTAAAATATTCCATTTAGGTTTTACGGTGACAGTCAAGACTATGTCCTTGTGATATTGGTCTCTATGTTGTATGTACACGAGACGGTCCGTGGAATTGTTACCCCCCCCCCTGGTTTTACGGTGGCTGAATCACTGATGAATTGCTGAAGCTGCACATTTTGTGCAAATTGTGGTGCCACATGGCCATACCAGCACGTTGGACCAACTCTGAATCAACACCACAGTAAACCGGCGCATTCTCTGCAAGCATTTTGCATGAGTCTAATAATAATAACAATGTTTCTGCTACCCAGGTACTTTGCCATAAAAGACTTTTACTGTTTCGGCAAATTGTCATGTCAGCTTTCTTGGCGTATTTAGTGGCTCGTGTCGTGGTCAAGGATAGACAAAAGGTACGGAACTGATCACTCAAACCTATATAAGAAATATAGTTTGCGCTGAAAGCTTACTTAAACTCAGGCTCCCAAAAACGTTTATGAAGTTGACTCACTCGGGCACAGACTGACTATTTTTTAACTTCACTAACTCAAACTCACACTTATAAAAAATATTACTCACCCGGACTCAGTCAGACTCATGACTGAGTGTGAATGAGCCAATTCATGACATCTGGTCATGGTGCTGGTGTACAGGTAAACACTCCACCGATACGTCGCGCCACGTTCAATAGACTACAGGTACGTCCATTTTCTGAGTATCTTATGCAGGATGGCATTCACATCCAGATTAACTGCTCTAGCTGCTCTGTATTAGAAAGCAATAAAAGCAAACAACCCGAGAGCCAGAAATAGCCCGTACAGACTGTTATATAGATGTTGCGAAGCTTCAACAAAAGGGGTTACAAAATTAATTTTATTCATATACCTGAACCACCACCATTTCTGGATAACATGGTGCGGGACATACTAGTACCTTACTGGTGTTGCATAATTACCAAATATTTTAGGTAAGGAAATTTTTGCCTAAAACAATGTCACATTGGAGCCCTTGACATACGCTCTCACCATGCCCATAAACATCCTTTACCTTGTGAGGCCTACCACGCATAATTATGGCACATTTCAGTATTTCAAACTACAGTCGAGGTGTTTGCTTTAGTATAGCGTTTACACACACTTGCCTTGCTCAATGCGCTGGACAGAATCGACGTAAACAAAGTTGTGAAGCAATTTCCTTCAACTTTACCTTTGGTCGATAGCTTCTCAGTTACGCATCATTAGCCACAAAAGGCAAGTGCGAAAGAATGCTTGCGTTTTAACGTGAACACACAAGCGCCTTTTGAACACGAAAGTAAACAAAGTTTTCTTCCTTTAAAATTCACCCTGTGAAACATTTGAGCAAGTGGACTATTGTGGTTCAATAAAGAAATAAAAGCCTACCAAAGCCGCATTCAGGCGCACAGCCATCGACCGAAGTTTTCTGAAAGAAGAACGGTTCAACAAAATTCGCCCGCTACTTTGTTGCATCCCTTAAGTGACTTACCAAACAATGAATTGTTTGCTGCCGCAGCAACTCTAAAAAGTTTTCCGCCGTGGTGACGAGGAAATCAATGTCTGCGTTTGTGTTCAAATGAAAAACCTACGTTGCTCTACAACGCACACAAATTTTGAACACACGCTAGGGCTGTGCAAGGTTTATGATACAGGTGACACTCGCTTAGCTTTGCTTTGTTCGCTTGTAATTAAAGTTTATGTTGGTATTTCATTTTTAAAACAGTGAAACAACACGAGGATGAAGAAAAAACAACAGTATAGGCTCTTATCTGCCGCTAAAGTGTTTATTTGAGGGCACACACTTTCCTACAAAGCGATGTCACGTGAACGAGTGAGTGCGTAAAACGTTAACATAGTCCAGTGGAGACGCTGAGGTTGCCTCGCTCCATCCGGCTTCTCACAAGTTGGTACCAGCAGATGTCTTTTAACGGCCTTGTCGCGGGTGCAGTGGACGAACAGAATGTGGCCCTCAATGCTTGGGCTGCACAGAAGTGCATCCCCGAAAACCCGCACTCCCAAAGAATGCTTACTAATGTAGCCTGCTCGCAAGCGGTGAAGGTGGCGCTTGGGAATTTGAGTGGATAAATTTCATTTGGCTATGACTAACGACGAGTACGGATGTATTTGAATTAAGCACATCGAAACATCTTGTGGTCTAATGAGTTTTGAATGTGACAGCGGGAAAGCCCGCCTCGCCCCCAATGCAATTAAGCATCAACATGAGTGAAGCCAAACATGTGCATAAATTCTTTGCATATACGTCAACAATACGTCCGCGAGAAAAACCTTTTGTCCAAAAGACGCCTGAAGAAAAGTCAGCTTGCTCGCTGACAACGACACTGAAGTGTGGCTACCACACAAATCTTTTATTTACAATTGTGGCAGGCTTCGACGGTTTCTCTTGCGAGTTTGTGCTTATGACAGCGTGATTTTTTGACCAATTTTCGGAGCTTGCTCTTTTTTCTCTCAGCTTGCCCTGTGGTGGTGGCTGGCGTGTACGCCAGTGCTGCCATTGTGCGCACTTCTGCGGTCGCGCTCAAGGCAGCCTCTTCGGTGATTCCAACAATGCTCGCTACATGGCACGCCACCACCCCAGGCGTGCCATCAAACGGGTAGAAATAACCAGGAGGAGGCTAACTGATTGGTGGCTACAATCGAGGCACGAGTGAAATTCAATCCTTAAACACACAGTGATAGTACTTAACTTTATGACTAGGTGGCGTGAGCCATCGCCCGAACTGAAGGGCACAGCCGGATCCACCCGCCCATTTGTGCTAAGGGCAGATAACATGGGAGGTGTGAAGGCTGCAGTCGATGATAGATTATGCAATGTTGTCACATAGGGTGTATGATCGGCTAAGAGTGATAAACAAAGACGAATATTAGTCCAGAAACTCAGGTAGCGATAACAAACGTATCAAATTGAGTTTTGGAAGAGAAATGACAATAGAAAGGAGACATTATGAGCAACCACATGGTAATATTTATTCAGAAAGGCAAATCGAAATATCAACTAAATATATTGAGAAACTAGTTACCAATGATACTAAAACAGAGTGGACGTACACAAATCTAACTCGATTGTTTGGGTCAGAGCCTGCTAAGGTACGAGTCAAATCAACCGGGAAAAAGACACAAACCCTACAGCTGGTAGAATGAGGAAGTTAAGAGGGCCATAGTAAGACGTCAGAAAACACAGGTATGCTAAACGGAGCTGTGAACCGGAAGATAACGTCAAACGAAAATGGTATATATTTTTGAGCTGCAGAGGGGAAGCGTCCATTCTGATCAGTGAAAAGATTCGAAGAAAGGGGGCCGAATGGATGGCCGAAGTAAACAAAAAGGATAAAAAGGGAGTAAACAAAAACTTTGGAACCATCTCAATTCTCTGAGTAGTAAGACATGCGTATATAACAGTCTTAGAACTGTCGTTCAATGGATTAGGCTAGAAGGGGGTTAGGCAATGGAATATATAAGAATTACGATGACGGAAAAATTTCAACAACCAAGAAGCGCTGTATGCACCCTACCGGGTAAGCATGGACCAATTATTCCAGTGGCTTCACTGGAACAACAAGAGTGGGAAAGGGCAGAAAAGAGGGTTAATAATAGCACATCAACAGACCCTGACGTCATTCAAATTATGCTATTAAACAAACTAGGACCGAACCCTAAGCAAACATTAGCAGAGGCAGCGATCAAAGCAATAATGGATGGTGAAGCACCAATGGGTGTAAACTAAGCAGGATGAGTATAATCCACAAAGGAAACGGTAACAAAGCTGATACAAACGCCTTCCGTCCTATAACAGTGGTATCAGTAGTTTACAGGCAGGTGATGCAGATAGTAAAGGAAAGATTACAGACATGGGTGGAGAATGAGGGGGTGCTGGGAGAACTACAAATTGGGTTCCGTAAATGAAGGAGGTTGGAGGACAATCTGTTTTCATTGATGCGGTGTATTTAAATAGCGGGAGAAGAACACAGGCCCCTGTGGCTGGCATTTCTAGATATCAACGGAACCCACCATAGCGTTATTCAAGAATACTTGTGGGGAATGCTGGGCACACTACATGTGGAAGATGGAATAACTAATCTTCTAAAGGATATCTATAGAAGAAACAAGGTAGTTATCAAATGGGAAGAACAGGTATCTGAACCTATAGAAATATATCGCGGGCTTCGACAGGGATGTCCCTTGTCACCTTTGTTATTTATGCTATATCTACAGGGACTAGAAGCCAAATTATAGGGGATTAAACTCGCCTTCAGCCTCTCTTTTGCCGAGCAAGAAAAACATGTTGAAACATCATTACCAGCATTCATGTATGCAGATGATATAGTATTAATAACCAACAACAAGGAAGATCTGCAGGGATGATAAATTCTGTGATAATGAGTGAGATAGGTTAAATTTGAAGTTGAGCACAAAGAAATCAGCAATTATGATTTTTCATGATAACAAAGGCAGTAGGCATAAGATACAGGAAGTCACGCTGGAAGTAGTGAATAAATACAAATATTTAGACATATGGATAAATAACTGGGCTTGGTATCTAAGGGAGCACGAAAGATACGTAATGACTAAGGGCACCAGGAATGTAGCTGTAATGAAAAATAGGGGACTGTGGAACTACAATAGGTATGACGTTGTGAGAGGGATTTGGAAAGGGGTCCTGGTCCCAGGTTTGACGTTCGGCAATGCAGTCTTGTGCATGAAATCAGAGGTTCAAGCAAGATTAGAAATTAAACGTGGCATAGGTCGACTTGCTCTGCGAGCACACGGGAATACCCCAAATCAGGGGGTACAGGGTGACATGGGATGGACATTGTTCGAGCGCAGGGAAGCTAGCGGCAAGATAGAACTTGAGGAGCAATGGAGAAAAACGGGAGAGGAGCGTTAGGCTAGGAAAGTTTTCAGCTACTTGTACATGAAGAATGTTGATACTAAATGGAGGAAGAGAACTCTAAAATTGTCAAGCAAGTATTTAGACAACAGCAAAATACCAAGCCAGAAGGAAACATTGGTTAAAAAGAAGGTGAAGGAAACGAGAGAGGGACATGTGGAAGATTGGAATGCTTACGAAATCATCACTGGAGACCTACGAAACTTGCAAGCAGAAAATTGCAAAAGAAAAAGTCTGCGATAATTTTCGGAGTAGTTCTCTGCTGTTCGTGGCCAGAACGGGAGCATTACGGACCAAGACGTACCGAGCCAAATACGAAGGCGCAGACAAGTTATGCAGTGCGTGTAGAGAGGAGGGGGAAACGGCTGAAGACTTGATTGTGTTTTATAAAAGAATCCACCTAATAGTCCTTGATAATGGCACCAAATTTTTCAAAGCATGGAGATTTAAGGACAGGGAAGTTAAAATAGACGTTTAACGGGTAGAAATAACCAGGAGGAGATCTAACTGATTGGTGGCTACAATCAAGGCACAAGCGAAATTCGATCCTTCAACACATAGTGATAGTACTTAACTTCATGGCTAGGTGGCGTGAGCCGCCGCCTGATCTAAAGGGCAAAGCCGGATACATCCATCCATCCTTCCATCCATCCATTCATTGTCGGTTATGGATGGCCCGCGCGCTCACCTCCTCGAAGTGGCTTTAAGAGAAAGGGCAGTGAATTGAAAAGTGGTGCGTCGTAACTGTCTCTCTCTCTCTCTCTCTTTCAATATGTCACCTCAACAACGCCAGACGGGTAATGGGTAGTGGGCAATAGAAAGGAATGTGAAAGAGAGAGGGAAAGAGGAGGGTTGGTCTGGCCACGCGTGAACGTGCGCTGCCTCCGAGCCGGGAGTATTGATTGATTGATTGATTGATTGATTGATTGATTGATTGATTGATTGATTGATTGATTGATATGTAGGTTTAACGTACCAAAACCACCATATGACTATAAGAGACGCCGTAGGGGTGGGCTCCAAAAATTTCCGAGCTGGGAGGAGAGAAAAAAAAAAGACCATCAGGCAGGCCGGCAGGCAAGAATTGCCACGGTACGGTAGCACGTGACAAGTTCCTGCGATGAGTGTTACGCACGGGTACCCATATCCCCCCAAGCCTCCTCACGTGCCTACTCACAACTTCCTTGAAAAAACGCCTGATATCTCCGTGTCTGTCATTCCTAATCATTAGGCATTTAACTCATGGCGGCGGCCAGTCTGACATAAAGGGGCAAGTGGTCAACGTACCTATCAACGTGGCCAATACTGTGCACTGCTGGCTGCGGAACGTGCCCAACAACGCTGCCTTCGACGTACAGATCATGCTTCGGCTCGTTCACAAGCCTTCCGAGAAATGGTATCGCCAAAAAATGTCCCGTGCACCTTCGAACAACCTCCTTTAACATTATTCACTTTGTGGATAAGACGGCGATTTTTTTTTCCATTAGCCAGCCCTTCAGTGTCAATTTCAGAGAGTGAACTGACACGTATCTTCAGGCATCTTTTGCTGATTTTTTCTCGTGCACACGATATGGTAGCTTCGATCAAAATCTATATGGTAGATTCAATCAAAAATTTGGTTCTACCATTGTTTAGGTTTAACGCCATCGGTGTACGCGTGAGCGCTCATTGCATAAAAGTGTGTGTTCTAATAAACTTTTCGGGTTCCAGTCAATGCCTGACCCATTGTTTGTTCGTCCTGGTGTCGGCATGTTGTTTTCAAGATCTAGGCAAACCAACCTGCCCAAATGTTTGTCTCTTTAAACTTTACTGTTCTTTGCTTGTCATATATAGATGTATATTCAGGAACTGTCGCAGAACTTACGCAGACAACTGTGATGAGGTTCTTTGGACTATTTGAATTAGCTGGAGTTCGTTACGTCCTTGACCACAACGTCCGTAAGAAAGGCGGCGAGGCTGTTTTCTGTTTCCCTCACTTTACCAGAACAACACAAAAACATGGAACACGCAACACGCACTGATGATAGCAAAACATCTTACAACCCAGATACAAATATCTTGGCAGTCGCTCAAACAAGTGTAGTCCAACCGCAACCAAAAGTCTCACCGGTGAGGGCTGATATACTGAGGTGTCGCCGACGTCTACGCCTAGCAGATACGTGCACAAGGAGGTCGTCGTCTGAAAAATCCGGCGAAGACCAGGTCAACGCTCAGATGAAGGCACGACGGAGCTGGTAGGTCACGAAGACAGGGTCGACGAAGTTAGGCAGTCTTCTCATGGGACACGCGGGCCATGCAGGGTCCACAGCCATAATCTCTAAACAGCGTTCAACGTTGCCTATGCTGACGCGCTTCAGTTAACGTCTGTCAGTGTATGAAGCACAATCGATGCAGTTGTAACCGTAGGGTCATTTTGTTTAGTGAACATATCCAAGTTACATGTACCATTCGGGAAGCCCGGCTACAGCTGAGAACAATCAAATAAGTGCTATGAAATCTATGCATTTGATCGTTAAACATTAAAACATTAAATGCATGAAACCATTATTTCAAATTCACAACTTACCCCACTATTTACAGAAAATACCAGTTCATATTTATAATTCTAATTCTAGAAAGGGAAGTCGGCTATAAAACTGTACGCTTAAGGTATGGTGTCCCACACGAGACGGTCGGTATACATCTGGCTTGCATAGCTGAGCAGTCGAAACGCTCGGGGGCATATATGATCAGACACCTAACTGTAAATCTGCGTGGAGTCACTCGCAAGTCCCGCTTGTTCTGTAGCAACAAAGTAAGAAAACTTGGCATCTAAGAAGCGGTATCGGCTCTACGGGCAGCGTGTAGGGAGCGTTCGATTGATCCCCCGGGCAAGCCTACAACTAGCATTCGCGTAAAAGTGCTCAACGCGCGTGAAAACCCACATGAAGTATGTTGTCTCTATTGCACACCCAAAGAAGTCACGGGAAACGTACCGGATTTGTCACTTCTTAGAAATGAATTACCTTTCTCTATGCTTTCATCTCCTACTTGATGTTAAACGGAAGGAGTGTTGAACTCAATGATATTGGCTTTACCATATTGGCAATCCTGCTCGGCCATCTCATCGAATGCGCTAGTACGTACTCGCGACGCTATCCTGTCTGCTTGGACGAGCGCTTTTGATCTCTCCTCCTGGTCTCTCGGGAAAACCACACTTGCTCACGAGAGGTCGAACTCTCTCGCTTAGCGAGCTAGTATTTCGCATGGCCCTCGACCATATTTGTGTCACCTGATACCCCGTCCACTGGCACACAAGAATCAGTGGCCTCAGCTGGCTCCGCAAAAGTCTTTTCAGCCTCTCGCGCGCCATCTACTATGCATGGTGCATTAACAAGTTTACCGTTAGGCAATTGTTGCCCTATAGGCACTGTGCAGTCGACTTTTCCGGCGTGACTGCAGCACCCGAACGCAATGCCGGATAAAAACACAGTAATAGGTGGGGTCCGTCAAAAATTTGGGGACCCTTAAGCTACGCCTTTAAGAGTTGAACGTGATAGCGAAATCCGGCCCCTAGTGCACCTTTCAACCACTAACTGAATACTTATGCATATGTTTTGTTGCAAACACACGCACGCACACAAACACGCACACAGTACTTTGGACCAGCGCGTGCTATTATGGCCGAATGGGCTCGTTTTCGTCGTGACAGCTGTCGAGCGAAACTCGTTGAAGGGGCCCTGAAACACTTTTTTAAGTAACCATGGAATGGATTCACTAGAAGAGCATATTGCCTCACGAATTCAACGCCTCAAATTTTTTTTTAAGAATCCGTCCAGTGTGAGTGGAGTTACAAAGGTTTGTCGCATGCTGCAATTGTATTATCGCTTCTCTCGTCCCGGCGAAAGCGCTCTAAGCTAAGCAGAAAGTGGTGGCAGGGCAAAGAAACTACCGCACCTCATGAGCTTGAGCACCTGTTTTTTTTTGTTTTTTTTCTTCGAATGTGCGACTTTCTCAGTGTGATCGCGCGCGCCTGCGTGGACAAGTAGTGGCCTCCCGTGGCTATCTCAGTAACTTGATTTTTGGGTCACGACGCACAGACGATTTTTCGCTCACAACCAACGGGGCCGACGCCGGCGGCGGGTTTTCTGTGACACAAGCTCTTTAACGCTATCACGTTAAAATAGAACACGACGCCCGCGTCTCCCTGCCCGCGTGAGTAGGTGGATTGCAGCAGGGATACACGGGGATGCGTGCACGCGTTTTTTTTTTTTTTGCATGCCCCTAACGGCCAACGTCAGCGAACTTAGGATGGGCTAGCGCCAGCAACGCAGCTCCCTCTGGACAGCCGATGGTGCCGATTGCCATCTCTGCTACAGACTAGGATAAATCATCGATATAATCATGCTTCTCTTGAAGCACACGCTTTGTGGTTCTAGGACCTGTTTTCTGTGGCGGGGAATGCTCATTAAGGACCACCAAGTCTCTTTGTCCACCACAACATGCTTCAGCTTCCGCAAGACGCAAGCGAAGCGACATTTATTTTGTCTGACGCCACCTTCTCGTGAGCCAGCTCCGCCTCATGTTCTTGTGCATGTAGTAAGACGGTAAGTTGGGCCAGTCGGTTAGGATCCATCGTGAACGTACTTACAGCGCAACACCAGAAAAAATACAGGACAGGGAAGGAGCAAAAGAGAAAGAAAAGACGGCGCTGACTCACAACTGTTGTTTATTGAAAAAAACGGGGGGAAAAGTGTATATATAGGTACTGGCAGCCTACATCACAACATGCGCAGAATACGAGGTGCACCGAGGTAGCGTTATCACACTCATTGCATTAAACAAGATTGGCCTAAATAACTTAACTCTTTGTCATGCAGTGTGACGGATGGTTCACTAACGCACTTGCTCCCCCAAATCTTTATATGATATGCCTCAGCGATTTCTCTTGTTGGCTGGTCAGGATGCTTGAAGATTATGGTGGTTCTCTCAAAAATGGGACAACAACCGCATGACCTCCAATGTTCCGACAGATGAATTTGCGCGATTCCTTGAAGAGATAACTCATGCTCCCTTAAACGAACATTCACACATCATTTCGTTTGTCCCACGTACTCCCTACCGCACGATAATGGAGGTAAATACACAGCTATCGTGTGGTAGGGAGTACGTGGGACAAACGAAACGATGTGTGAATGTTCGTTTAAGGGAGCATGAGTTATCTCTTCAAGAAATCGCGCAACTTCATCTGTCGGAACATTGCAGGTCATGCGGTTGTTGTCCTATTTTTGAGAGAACCACCATCATCTTCAAGCATCCTAACCAGCTAACAAGAGAAATCGCTGAGGCATATCATATAAAGATCAGAGGGAGCAAGCGCGTTAGTGAACCCTTCGTCACACTGCATAAAAAAGAGTTAAGTTATTTAGGCCAATCTTGTTTATTGCCATGAGTGTGATAACGCTACCTCGGTGCACCTCGTATTCGGCGCATGTTGTGATGTAGGCTGCCAGTAACCATATATACACTTTTCACCCCGTTTTTTCCAATAAACAACAGTTGTGAGTCAGTGCCGTCTTTTCTTTCTCTTTTGCTCCTTCCCTGTCCTGTATTTTTTGTGGTGTTGCGCTGTAAGTTCTTGTGCATGTACATTGCACCACTCTTCCTGCTCGCGACGTGCACGCGCCTCGCACTCTGCATGCTGGCTTCGGGCCTCCACTTCGGCGACACGTTCCTCTCTCTCACGAGCTTTCTCCTCCTGCATCCACACCCTAAGTTAATCTACGGTTGAGCCTAACTAGTAAGCGACGCTACTTAGCGACGCTACAAGGTCACAAACGCTGTGAACGTTCGTTTTATATTTTTGCAGCTTCTTCCTGTTTTTCGAGTTTAAAATAAGTTTGAGGTTTCGCAGTACTTCCAATTTTTTTTTATCTTAGCGCAAACAACTACCTTTAGAACATGTGAAATTTGAGGTGTTAATAAACAGCTGCTCTTACAAGCACGTGGTTCGATTGGCAATGGTCAGACAGTTTTCAGAGGCGTTTTTGTCTGCAATCACCGCACAATTACCCGCGGGAGCTGCGTTGCTTGCTCACACTGCCCCGTCTCCAAGTCTTTGATAATCGCCATTAGGGGCACGCTGAAAAACGACGCGTGCACACGTCCTCTATGTATCGCGGCCACTATCCGCCGACAAATGGTGGGGGCGAGACACTTGCATCGCGTTCGATTTTCACCAACGCTGTCTCGAGGTTGCTTTTTTTATCCGCTAGGCTATGTATTCTGTCGCGGCAGGCAGACTGAAAAAAAATTGGCTGAACAGTGCAGGCATACTGGAAAACTCGACTGAACGCACTGTTCAGTCGACTTTTCCAGTTTGCCTGCAACGCTCTGTCTGAGATTTTCTGGCCAAGTGATGGTCTGCCGCCTAGGCCCTCTCAATCGACCAGCAGCCAATTCGCAGAGTCTGCGTTGCTTTAACTGATGGCAAGCAGTATGTGGTACGACGACAAGTACAGTAATTCATTCCCCGAGCCAGACACCGGCGGCCTGGACAGCGATGCCGTGGACAGCGAGACCGAGTCGTTCCTTTATTCAGCTGTGCACTACAACACAGAAGAAAAGTGCGCAGCGCCAAAGACACCCCCTGTCGCTGAACTAGAATGCGCAGCGCTGAAGGCACATCCTGTCGCTGGAGAAAGTGACGATGACGGCGTGACCGTCTTCGATGTCGTCGTCCCTAAGAAACATCAGGCGCGAACTGTGCAGCAAGCGCAGTAGTATTAAAAATGCATCTCAACGAAGCCAAAGAGGAAGAGAAGGCGATTAACGGCGGCTGCTCTTGATGAACCTTGACCAAGCGCAAAGCCCGAGGACTGCGAGGTCATAGAGTTGAGCAGCGACGATGACGAGGTGATTGTCTGTGAAGAAGAGGGTCAGCTAAACCTCGTTCTGAACTTGGTCGTGCCAAAAACCAGAGGAGTTGCATCTGACCTGTGGTATGTGGATGCTGAGTACGTCTACAGCAACAGTTGAGGCTTCCGATACTACAACAGAGAGAAAGCTCACTGCAGAAAGTGTGAGCAAAAGGAGCAGTGTTGTCACGGTCGTGGTTTGCCCCGAGAACCTGGCAGAGGTCAAGAGTCGGAGCGACTTGTTTCGCTTGACCTCAAGCTTCGATCGTCGACGGAGCCAGGGAGAAGCTACCGCACCCACCGGGTCCACTGTCGGGCGATAGCCCGATTGCTTGGTTGTGGCCCCTGGTCCGCGTGTCCGAGAAGACTGCCCGCCTTCGTCGACCCTACATCTGAACGTCGCCCTGCTCTTCGACTGGTTCCTCCAACGATGGCATCGCCGTGCACGTGCCTGCTCGCAGTAGACGACCCCGACTCCTCAGTACTAATACACACCAGTGAGACTGTTCCGGTTGTGGTTGAACTAGACTTGTTGTGGTTGTGTTCCGGTTGTGGTTGAACTAGACTTGTGTCTGCTCTGAGCTATGTACATAGGTTGTCAAGTGTTTTGTTACCTTTAGTGAGTGTAGTGTGACTTATGTTCGTAGGTTGTTTTCAGTAGGTGTGAAAAACAGAATACAGCCTCGCCATTTTTCTTGAGAGCCTAACGGTCCTCAACGCAGCGTGCTCTTTATTTTAAAGAACCCCATCACAAGTACCACCATGCCATTTTTACCATAATATTCCCTCACTCAGTGTACTAAATGTAAATTAGTACATGAATGTGAGAGCTTAATGTACTAGGGTACACAACTGCGTCGGAGTTGCCAGTGATGCACTGACAATCGCAAAAAAAAACATGGATGACTAGTTCTTGCTTTTTTTAGCCATGTCACTTGCAATATGCTCAGTAACAACGTTCATGGAAGAAACTATCATTCTTAAGTGAGAATTATAGCCGAGAGATTCAGTGAAATGCAAACCGCGTAATGAATTGGAGGATTTCCTTCTTACGTAGTAGACTGCAGTACAAAAAGAAGGTTTGCGAATGAAGTTCAAGGGCCCTTTCTTGAGACTGCCACAACCCCAGAACAGCGCACCCTATCATTACATATGAAGGAGAAGGTGAGAAAATAGAAGCTAATTGATCATTGGTGGCCTATTTGAGATACACGCGGCCAATGATTTCCCCCGACTCCACCCGAGGATGTTTACCCCCGTATTCAGTAACACTTCTTCACTTGAACTTGACTTGAAACTGCCTTCAATGGAGCGCGTTTGAAGTGCGTCGTTGCATTTGTGCTGTCATGGCACCGCCTAAATACAGTGCATTCGAAACGTGTTTGTGCTGCAGTGAAGTCGATGGCACGTCTAGTTCAGGTCAAGCAGCGTTTCTGAATACGTGAATTCGCGTCTAAGACGTGGCGCGGTTCAAGAACTAGACTGCTGCTTTCGTACCTGGTTGCGCCAGTCACATTTCGATGGTCTCGAAATGTGAAAGGCCTTGTGTAGTGTACATGTGACGCTAGATGTGGGAGACGTGGCCTGGAATAAACATCGCGTATGAGCCAGGCCACGTCTCCCACATCAAGCTTCACATACATACCAACTGGTCATGGTTAATAAAACTTCAAGCTCTGCGACGTAATCGGCAGTCATGATTAACTGTGGGCTCATAATTACCCCGTGACGACATCGTATAAAACTAAAAAGTTACAAGTTCTCTTATTTTATGTTTCTGCGCTCGTCCAAACGAGAGATTGTCAAAGAAAAAAGCAGGAAAAATGGCGCGGTTGGATAAATGTCCAATTTGCTGCCATGTAAAGAAAGAGCAGGAAAACAAAAAGGGCGATGAACATGAAGTAGCATGTTGTTTAAACTATTTAAAACCAACATCCTTAAGTTCCCGTCCTTTGCATAACCACCCTCGTAATTTCGCGGCGCTTCTTCGACGTGGAAGAGCAAGCTGTTCAGCACAATATTGTGCTTGAGTCATAGTCCGTCAAGTGCCACTTAAATCTGTATAAACAATTGCAAGTTCTTACACTAACCCCATTTTTCTGTCTTTGCAATACCACCTCATTATTTTACCTAAGAACGATATTGCACATATCAGCAAAAACTCGAGCAAAAGAAGATGTTGGGGCTCATGTCTGCTGTGCGAATCGGATTTCAGTTCCGCAGCAGATCTGAACAACAGCCCGCGTGCTGCTGGCGAAGTTCATGAGGTGTGAATGGCATTTCACGGTGAATTTTATCACAACGTAAAGTCGACCACGTGGCTAGGGATCCATCACCAGTGAAGATGATTGGTGTATAATCTGTCACAAGATAACCACAGCTGAAAGGCCTCGTCAATGTCGCATGATATTGCATCATGGTCGGCGCGTCTATACATCCTTAAAGCTCAAATTTTCTTTTACGCATTGACAAAACTACGCGAGACATATCTGTATCTGCGTCACAGCAGATTCCTGGGCGCAATGTACTGAGACCAGTGGGATTGCTTAAGGAATTTTCACCTACCTAAAACCTATGCCGGCGTTGAATGGTATTCGTTCGCGACTTGCCAATCGAAACGTGGGTTCAGTCGTGAGATAACGAATGGAACCTCCACAGTGAGATTTCACAGATGTACTGCACTAGGCCCTATACTCATCTACGAACTGAAAAAGGGCGCGCACACAGGCACGGGCACTAAAACAGGACATTGCGCTCTTGGTCTGTGCAATTTCCTATTCTAGTGTCCATGTTTGTGTACGTGCCCTTATTCAGTTAAAAGATGAAACAATACCAACTAGCCCAATTATTCGTGACACTTATCTACGCTTTGCAGTATAAAGGGGGACGTCAAAACTTGTTAAAAACGTTTGCTCTCTGTCGTCATAATAAATACGCTAGATAGCACAATGCTCCTCTGGGTCGCGAGAACAAAATGTGGGGACGGCAGTGCATACGAGCCACGGCACGAGAGCTAGGCTTTAGGCCGAAAAAGTAACGTGTGAATTTCGGGAAACATTCTGAGGCAAAGAAAAGATATTGCTTTCGTGAATAACGTTTTTCAACGTTATTAAACATGGTCTGTCATATTCGGGTGGCAAATGCGCCACTTATGGGCATATAGCTGACAAATTGTATTACTACTGTTCATGCCACCGGCTTCTAGGAATTTACGTAGCTTTCTTTCATTTCATTTATTTCATTTATTGTCCCTAAGAGCTGGATGAATGAGTTGGCGTGAAAAGGGGCTGTAGCTAAAGTAAGTTATGTGAAAGAAGGATAATCTGAAATATGTTTTGCATGTTATGTGCGCTGAAATACCGGGAGTTCCTTTCAAGGATGATACACTCATATATTTCAATCCAGTCGAGAGGCTGTAGCGGAGAGGCAGAGGAAGGAAGATGCATGCTGCTATATTGGAAAAGGAGTGCCCACTGACTTATTGCACGGCCCACGCGTTCACCTATTCGCGACTATAACAACTTCCTCCTCGTCGCTGCGTCGACACGGCAGCAGGCGACAAAACTTTGCGAGAAGCCGCAGACAGATCAAAAGAGACAGAAAATCAGCGTTTAGCTTATATCTTAACCTCTCAAAAATAGCAGTAACTCAGTTCAAGTATAAACCAACACTTAACCTGCCCATGTTCAAATCCATTGTTCATATTTGGTGCCTCAGCGTGAGACTTTAAATTATTACGAAGTCTTGAAAAGCCCTTCATTTTGCATACGCGAATAACGTAGCAGAAGGACACTTCGAGAAAAGATAGTGTAGCTTACACACTCTGCGCTTTCCAATATCATTATTAGCGGTCACTGAGCCATAGTTCACTGTTAGCAATGTGGTAGCACAGCACAGTTTTTTATATCAAATCTTATCATGATACTTGAAGTTGTCAAACACTCGTTCCCCTTAGAACATGGAAGCTATTGGGATCTTTCAAATACAGGCAGAGGTGAGGAGTAATTGCTAGGTACATTGCGGCTACGTGGGTTCTAATAGTCGCTGCGTTAAGTTTTCTTTTTGATTGAGGTGGTGTGCGTGAGTTATACAGTGGAAAAATAGCTTTCATTGAGTGGAATGTTTCGCATATTGGTAGGATATGGTTCTTACGTCTTAACAGCGCAACACGATAAACAATTTGCAAAGGAAATCATGGTAATAGTGAACTTATCTCTTTGAACTTCAACATCACTTATAGGATTTTGCTTACCTGCTGTTCTCTTATTATATTGCTGTCAATAATTCAATGCAAGAGGTAACTAAATCTGCCTATTTATTCTTCATTCATGCATATTTGTAGCTAGCTAGAGCCTTGCGCTGCGGCACATACGGATGCAAATTAGTGTTAGTAATTAATATTTTGCCTAAATATCTTTCATCCTACTCTGTCCGTTAAATCATTCCTGCAACAATCAGCTGTCATGGTCAAAGCATTGTCGATTGGTTGTCCACACTTCTGAGAACACGCAAGCCAAACACTGTAAAACTATCTATGGGCAAGAATGCCTTAACATGAGCGCTTCCACGTATTGGCGATCGCAGGCTGCTGAACCGAAGGTTGTAGCTTGGATTTCTACTATGGCGGTGGCATTTACGGTGCAGGCGAAATAATACAGGCCCATGTACTGTAGGACGTCAGTGCAGGTTAGGGAACACCAAAAGGCAAAACTGTTTAAGAGAATTTTATTTCTGAAAAAACCATACATACAAAGAAGACATTTCTGTGTTACATTGTTCGCTCTCAAGACATGCTAATGTATCTTAATATACGTTCAAATGCACAACAGAAAATATTTGTACCTGTAAACAGAAATTCTAACGTGCATAAGGAAAACTATGCTCAGGGGTACGTTCAATTCATGAAACAGAACGAAAAACAACATTTAAGAAATGCGTATGAGAATAAATAAATACTTATACAAGACTAAATGCAGGTTCAGTCAATACACAAACACTAGCCTACCATCTCAGTCATGAAGGCAAGGCATGGACACTTTGTTCTTCCTGAGAATATTAAATCGTGTTGACCACCGCAGGAGGAAAGCTCCCCCCCCCCCCCCGGAATGAATAACTGTTCGTTCAGATGTGTTAGCATCATGGTTCTTAAGCGATGTAGCATAGAAAACATGGCCCTCTGAGGGCGTCTTCGCAGGCATGCCAGTCCCCTCCGCTTCCACAATGCAAAAGCACCGATGCACATTATAAACTCAACAAAAATGTCTCTGTGCCGCGACTGCCATTGCATGCTTACTTGAAGCATGCTGGTCACCAAACGCCAGAAAGAACGTGCCACAGGACATGCGTGAAGTACATGATTTAGAGTTTCCGTCCGGCCGCACTGCGGACATGAGGCGAAGGGCGCCACACACCACGCCGCAACGCGGTCGACCGTTGGCAACGCCTGCCATTCCCTCAACCAAGTGTAATCTCGGACTTCAGCTGGTACGGTTGTGGTTTTCATGAACAAGCTTTGACTTTTGCGGCATTTCTTGCGCTGATCATTCTTCAAATTTTTACAGCAATACATTCACATATTTCAGTGGGTGACATATTCATTAGTTCACAGTCTTGTAAGTTATTTTTCAAAACGTACAGGGATTTCACCACGTACGTAACGTAGAGCGGTGGCCGCTCAGTTGCCAGTCCTGTCTCGTCTGCTAATCCAAAGAAACGACGGAAAGTTCCCAACAAGTACTTTGTGAGTTCTCGTCCTCGGTATGTCGTATTTGAGATGAGTTCCCATGTGGTTCTCAAGGCCGAAACACGACACATAACTTCGAAGTCCGGAATGCTAAAGCCACCCATTTTTGTTGGTAGGCGGACTAGTGCTCTGGCGACGCTTTCCGCATGGCCATTCCAAAAGAAGGAGCCACATGCGGTTGCTACTCTTAACAAAACTCGTCGAGGTGGCCGTGCAATTTTTGCTACATAAAAAGGAAAGCTGATATGCTTGTCTTGATGAGATACCCGCGTTCAGTAAAAGGTAAGTGAAAAGTCCTCGCTCGCAATCTCAATACGTTTATCCACTTTGCGCTTAATTTCATTCCAGGTGGTGCGGGCTTCTTCACCGGACGCAAGGAAGGTCACCCCCAGAACCTTTACTCCGTCTACCCAGTGGACACCATCGGGAAACTGTTCAGCGAAGCTACCAAAGCGCATTGCTTTACTCTATTTTAGGGGCAAAGCTCGTTAAAGCGGCACCTGTTCGTCCGTCGTAGTAGTGCGTAACATGTCTTACGCTTTGACATGAAAGGTGGTGCTGGTGGGAGAATTCTCCTGTGCGTTCTTGAACAATAAAAAATTCGCAGCGTGCACGCTAACTAAAAGCCAAATCCTCCTGTCTCTCATTCCCCATTAACAGCCATTAGCATGTACATTGAGCACTATCTGACAAGAAAGGATTGCTACGTTATACTCGCTGGGCGTAAACTCCTCAGTTTTAGAAAGGTTTAGCGACCGTTCGGCCACAGTGCAATGAATACAGCGAACTAGTATATACCATGAACTCGAGGTCGTTAAAGGTGCGAAGTAGACACGAAGCGCAAGCCGTAAGAAAGCGTGCGTGTGCCACCTTTCATTTAGTCCTTGGAATGTCCGCTGGATGGTGGTGCATATGCGGTATATATGATGAAAAGATGCGAGATGGTGGTACTTGGAGTGTTGAATAGATGGACGAACGGACACGCAAGCATATGCATGGACGGACTCACGGATGGCTGCACCGACGGATGGACGCATGGACGGAAGCAGGGGCGGATGCATCGACGAACGCAGGGACGTACGCACAGATGGACGTGCGGGCGCACTAACAGACGCACGCACGGATGGCGAATGTACGCACGGACGGTCACACAGACGGATGCATGGGCGGACGGAAGCAAGAACGAATGGACAGATGGATGCTTCGCCCCACTCTCCATCATTTACTCCATGGATATGCTGCCATTTATTTATTTCCTGTTTTGAGAAGTATAATCCCATGCACGACATTATTTCCTACCGCAATGAAACACGCGGACAATAGCATGGACGACAAACCCAGCGCAAGGTGTGTTTCGGTAGGTGTGTGTTCTTATCAGCAGTCCGTGTCAGTTTTGTTGAGCAAGCATACTTCAATCATTGACAGCTTTACGTTAAAAAGTGCACTTTGTGTACGAGAAGCCTTCAGGTGGTATTTTTGCTGTGATTCCACGTCGTTGTGGCAGTGGAAGTAAAGTGAAAAGTACCCCAGTTTTAGCAGAGCTTTAATCAAGGCTTGTTGACCAAAGATATCGTCTCTATCCGTTTAGGCATTTCGTATCATGAGCGGAACGAGAGAGAGAGAAAACTTTATTTGCGCATAAGGCGGAGCATTCCAAATGGTCGGGCCCCTATTCCAGGGCTCCGCTGGCCCTAGCCATCATCTCAACCCGTTGGACCAGCCAGCGCTGAACAACCATGGCCGAGCTGGACAGCCGCGCCTCCTATTCTTCCTCTGTGTTGTTCATGTTGGGTTGTTCTTCATTGTGATGCGTACACTCCCACGTGATGTGAAACCGAGTTGGTGTCGGGCCCCTATTCCAGGGCTCCGCTGGCCCTAGCCATCATCTCTACCCGTTGGACCAGCCAGCGCTGATCAACAATGGCCGAGCTGGACAGCCGCGCCTCCCATTGTTCCTCTGTGTTGTTCATGTTGTGGTGTTCTTCATTGTGATGCGTATACTCCCACGTGATGTGAAACAGAGTTGGCGTAGCCCCACACCACGGACATATATCTTTGTATGCTGTGGGGTAGAATACATGCAGCCTGTGTAAGTTCGTGTATGTGGTTCTTTGGATTCTGCGTAATGTCACTGATTCCATTGCTGTGAGTTTCTTATGCGGTGCTGGATACACTTTTCTATTGTCCCTGTAATACTGAAGAATTGCACCAAAGTTAGGGTCTAGGGGCGTTGGATCCTCTATTGCAGTGTGCAAGGAAGCTCGGTAATTTGTGAAGCCTCCAGCCGCCTCATCCGCAAAGAAGTTCCCGGTGACGCCCTCGTGCCCTGGCGCCCAGATAATGGTTTGGGTGTATTCAATTGGGAAGTCTTTTTGAGCTTTGGTTAGAATTTGGAAGGCCTTCATACATATTCTAACTTTTTCGTAATTTCTACATGCAGCCTTCTAATCTGGGATTATTGTCATTGGGGCTTTTCGCTCCCTGCCTTACTGATATGGCGAACTGTCCGGGGTCTTAGCACAACCTTGGGTCAGCGACACCCGTTTACATCTCTGGCACTTCACCTTCGATGCAGAGAAATTGACGTCGCAGAATATTTCTGTAGAAGAATTGCCGGTGATTCCAATTTCACAGTATCAAGAACGGGAACATTTGACAACCCACCGCCCTCACGTGATCCCCGTATGGAATGCCAGTTTTCTATGGATGAGCTAGAGGCGGCGCTGGCTCTGTGCAGACGTTCTTCAGCACCCGGTCCTGACGGCATTACCTATCGTGCCCTTTGTTATCTTGGAGAGGAAGCTCGGAAGGCACTCTTACGCCTATACGACGACTCCTGGCAGACTGGTACGGTTCCCCAGGCATGGAAGTCAAGTCGCCTCTTTCCACTTCTAAAGGCTGGTAAATCTTTTTTGGATATTGCCTCATACCGTCCTATCGCACTTGCCAGTTGTGTGGGAAAAACGATGGAACGAATGATTCTAACATGAATGCAGTGGTATTTAGAGCACTACGAAATCTATCCAGTATCCATGACCAGATTCAGGCGCGGCCATTCGTCAATCGACAACGTTGTTGATCTGGTGACATATGTTCAACACCAGAAAGCCTGTAAGAGACTGTGTGCCGCCCTGTTTCTAGACGTTAAGGGGGCTTACGAAAATGTCACCCATGAAGCCATCCTTAGTGCTTTGGAAACAGTAGGTCTTGGTGGCAAGATATATATGTGGGTGTACAGCTACTTACAGCTGAGATCATTTTACGTGATGACAGCGAAAGGCCCAACACCTGATTATTACAGCAGCCGAGGAGTTCCTCAGGGAGGAGTGCTAAGCCCTACCCTTTTCAACCTAACTCTCATTGGTCTTGTCGAGCAGCTACCTAGCACTGTAGAACTTTCTATCTATACTGATGACATTTGCATTTGGACATCAGGTGTGACAAGGCCTCAGCTTCGCGCCCGCCTTCATAAGGCTCCTACAATGACGTCATGCTATCTTCGTAAACAAGGCCTCGAGGGTCCTGCGGAAAATGTGCAGTGGTAGCGTTCACGCGGAAACCAATGTCTGCTTACAGTATATCGATTATTGAAGAATACCTATCGTTCAGCAGAAGCCACAGGTTCTTGGGAGTCATAATAGATAGAAACCTGTCGTGAACTCCACACGTGAACTATGTGAAGAAGCGGCTGATCGCAACATGCCACATGTTCAAATTCCTTGCAGGAAAGAATTGGGAAGTGCCCATACCATCTATGCTACAACTGTACAGAGTGCTGTTTATTGGATTCTTACGGTACAGCTTACCTGCAATATCTAACACCAGCAAAACAACCTGCGCGCAATTCAAAGCATTCAAGCCGAAGCACTTAAGATATGCCTCGGATTACCCCGCAGTGTTTCAACGGCTGAAACCATTGCCATCGCTCAAGATCACTCGATAAATACGCATATTATTACCGAGACAATGCGCATGCACCTCAGGCTTTATGCCAGGACCCCTTCTCACCACCTGGCAAGCCTAGCTGCTGAAAGGCCCCGCACGACATACGGCACTATTGTCTACAAGCATCGTTCATCGTTCGCTGAGACATACGCACCTGCATCAAAGCCACTGCTTCCTCCTTGGAGCTTGAGCCGGCCGCGAGTTCACTTAATGATTCCAGGAATGTGGAGAAAATCGGACTTACCGACACATGCCCTGAAACAACTGAGTCTATTCCTACTGGAAGAAAACTACAGTAACCACGAGCACATTTACACGGATGGCTCTACTACGCCGTCTAGTTCAGGTGGAGCAGTGGTTATACCATCACAAGGGGTAACTCGGTGTTTTAAGACTTCACATGTGACAACTTCAACGAAGGCAGAACTCGAAGCTCTGCGCAATGCACTGGAACACATCAATTCAGAAGAAAGACCAGGTAAATGGGCTGTGTTTTCTGACTCGAAACCAGCGTTACAGTGCCTGATATCAGTTCTCCAACGTGGATGCCACGACCAGTTGACCTACCAAACCGTGAAACTTCACCACCTTTTAATACAAAAAGGCCATGACATCGTCTTTCAGTGGTTACCTGGGCATAGTGGTATAGGCGGCAATGATTCTGCAGATCTTGCTGCTCGCACGTCACATAAAAAAGCGAACAGCGTTCCGATACCGCTTTCAAGAGCGGATGCGGCGAGGCAGATTCGTCAACTGGCCTGCAGTCTCACACTGACTGAGTGGAATGCACCAAGCATACGACGTACACGACTGCACGAGCTCGACCCTTCACTACAACTCCGGCCTCCACCCGGCCTACATCGACGTGCAGCTTCGCTTCTCTATCGCTTTTGGCTGGGAGTTGCTTTCACGAAAGCTTATACTACGTTAATCGGAATTACTGACAGTGCGGCGTGCGATGTTTGCGGCACCGACGAAAATATCGAACACCTGCTGTGTCATTGTCCTCGATTTGCCTCAGATAGACAAGTACTTGCCAACGCAATGCGGCGACTGGATGATCGGCCTCTTTCTGTGCAGGTGCTATTACAGCAACGTACACATGCCTCGACAGCCCACAAGGCAGTGAAAGCCCTGCTGTGTTTCCTGAGAAAGACAGGCTTGTGTGAACGCCTCTGACATGCGGTAGAGTTCTACACGCTACAGTGAAATTACTGTCAGTCTCTCCCCACCCCCTTTTTTCCATCTCTTCCCTCTTTCTCGTCTTTCTTGTCCCCTTCCTTAATCCCCCAGTGTAGGGTAGCCAACCAGATGTCTTTCTGGTTAACCTCCCTGCCTTCTCCCTTTTTGTTGCTTCCTCTTCCTTCCTGCCCTCCTTGATTGCCAGCGCGATCGCTATCCCCTCCGCTTCTGTGATAGAGGCTTGGACTATGGAGGCACAACTTGTGACGTTTCCTTTTCGGTCTGTGACCACGGCCACCATGTTCTTGACATTTGCCTGATATGGTGCAGCGTCGGTAAATCTCGCCGTATTCAAATATTTTATCTTTTTATCTAAGTAGCGGCTCTTGCTTTACGTCTTCCAGCATTTAAAACTGGGTCCATGTTTTTGGTAGGGGACATATCTTGTACCAGACTCTGACTGAGCACGACAATTTCTTAGCTCTTCCATGTGCCTGTACTTGTTCACCGAGGCCGATCCTCTGAAGAAGTTTTCTGCCGGTTGGCGTCTGTAGCAGGCGGTTAATCTGGGTGGTTACTTTCGCCTCAGCCAACTCATCAAATGTATTGTGAAGTCCGAGCGCAATACCTTCGTAGTTGAAGTGCTTTGTGGTAGTCGCAGAGCCACTTTATACGCCATCCTTATTATCTTGTCTGCTTTTTTTCTCCTCTCTATTCATGTTGTGGTAGGGTGGCGAGTATGTTAGTCTGCTGATGACTAAGCTCTTTACCAAACGAAGCACGTCTTGTTCTTTCAGTCCTGCACGATTGTTCGTTATTCGAACTATCATACGAACAATTTGTTGAGCTGTTCGTTTAAGCATATTCAGTGGGTGGAGACGTCGCTGATTGGACTGTAACCACATCCCTCAGATTCAAACGGTCTTTTTCTCTGGAATAATATCGCCGTCTAGCTTGACCTCAAGGCGGAGGCTCGGGTCTGTCCTTTGTTTTTTACTCTTGGTGAACCGAATGAGTTCCGATTTGTCTGCTGACACTGAAGTCCCCTTTCTTTAGTGTAATCTTCGATGGTTTTAGCTGCCAGTTGAAGCCGCTCTTCTTTTTCTGCCAAGCTACCCTTGGTTGTCCATATAGTGATGTCATCCGCATAGAAGCAGTGCCGGATGTCGGGAATATCTTCCAGTTTTTTGGCTAGAGCAATCATGGCTATGTTGAAAAGCCTAGGCGAGATCACAGCGCCTTGTGGTGTGCCTTTGCTCGGTGGGTGGAAGACATTGGATTCGTCTTTTCCTAATCTGATAACAGTGGTTCTTTTAGTAAGGAAGTTTTGTACATATTTGTACGTCCTTTTACCGCAGTTTGTAGCTGCTAGCCCATCTAATATGGCCTTATGGCTTACGTTGACGAAAGCGCCTTTTATGTCGATAGCCATCACAATGTTTCTTCCTGCTTTTAGAACATTTGTTAGTACTTCCTCCTTTAAAAGCAGAAGGATGTCCTTTGTCGAAAGGTTCCAGCGGAAACCAAACATGGTGTTTGGCAACAAGTTATTTTGTTCAAGGTGCCGTTGAAGTCTAGTATTTATTATTCTCTCAAACACTTTGCCTAAGCACGAGGTAAGAGAGATTGACCTGAGGTTTTTTATTGCCCATGTCTTTCCTGGTTTGGGTATCATAATTATTACAGCATGCTTCCATTGCTGAGGTATAGTGTCATTCACCAAGTATCAGTTAATGAAGTTTAGAAGCGCTGTTATGGCTTCGTCATTCATGTTGCGAATCATGGCATTGGTGATTTGATCCGCCCCAGGCGCTTTGTTGCGTTTCATGCTGACGACTGCCGCTCTGACCTCGGCATGCGTGAAACGTGCATCCAGTTCTGAGTTTGGGAGCCCAGTGTATTTAGCCTGGTAAGGGCTGTGATTGCTCAGGTGCCGAAACACTCAATATAGATGTCTTGAAGGAGGTCATCTCGTGTGCCTGGATATGTGTGCAATAATCTTTCTAGAGATTTTTCTCCTTCGCGTTTATTTTTCAGAGGGTCAATCATGGCTCTGAGGATATTTCATGTCTTTGCTGTTCGAAGGGTTCCATTTAGTGAATCGCAAAATTGTTCGCAGTTGGCTGTCGCGAGTTGATTAGGGTAATGTTCGGCTTGCTGCGTTATTTCTTTAATTTTCGCTTTGAGTTTCTTATTTCTCTTTTGCCTTTTCCGTGTTTTAGTGAGGTTTCTTCTTGCTTCCCACAGGTGAAGAAAGCGAGCGTCTACTTCAAGGGTATCATCTGTTCTGGCGACGGTATTGTTGTGCATTTGCTTTTCATTTCGAATTGCTTTGCACCACTCGTCCAAGTCGTCTATGGCAGTCACGTGTGCTTTTAGCGATTTTCTATTCACCTTTTCATAAACGCCTCCCTGGGCGCCGCCATAGCCCTACCTTGGGCTGTGCAAATTGGCGCGTCCCCTCGAAAATGCACTGGCAACGCTGCACCCTTAGCCTTTGTACTCCTGCGCACAGCCCATCATGGCGGTGTTTTTTTTTTCTTCCTGTGAAAAGGTGTATATGCATGCCAGTCTGTAATTTTAGCTGTGCCGATGTGTTTGCGGATTCGGCCGGTGCAGATTGTGGTGCTTAGTATGTAACGATCACTGCCTAGGTTTTCAAGGGTGTTGTAGCAGTCCACGCTGTGGCAGTTTTGTACTATCGTCAAGTCCGGACTTGTATCCATAGATTCGCTGTTGCCTGTTCTCGTTGGTATGGCAGGGTCAGTTAACAGCGTCATTCCCAGTTTCTCTATTCGTCTTGCGATATTCTTGCCTTTGGTGTCATGCATTTTATATCCCCAGTTTGCATGCGTGGCATTAAAGTCCCTAACTATGATTAATGGATTCCCTTTCGCCAGTTTTGCCGTCTCTTGAAAGAGCTTGTCGAACGTTGCTCTCTTTTGTCTTGGCGGACTATAGATATTAAGTACGAAGGTGCTCTTTCCATGACTCCCTTTGTAGGTTATTTCTGTTATGATCTGCGGGATATCCGCCTCTTCTATGGGCTGATGACATATTGCTGTAATTGAGTTATCGACTAATATAGCAACTTTCCATTCTGCGTCCCCGGTACTATAAGTTTCGTAGCCCTGTAATTTTGGTTGTGTTCCGGCTTCCTGGACTGCTATGACAGCAGGTGGCCTTTGTTGCGACGCCACCAGCTGCAGCATTTGCCCTCTTTTCCACCGGAAATTACAGCAATTCCACTGACATATTTTGCACTTTTCTGACCGCTTCGTTGGATGTTTAGCCATTATGCGTCTTCTGGTTCATGACTGACAATCCGCGCCTGTTGTGAATTTTCTCAGCTTTTTCTCTGATATTGATGCCTGTGGCATGTTTTCGCAAGGTTTTCGTGATTTCGATGTGGTGTTTCTAGATTTTCTTTTCTAGAATCTCGAGCTCTCTATCTACCTTTATCATTACTTGCTCTATAACTGTCGGTATAACTTCCTTCAATGTTTCTTTCAGCATCGACGACGTAATCATTGAGTCGCATCCTGCATTTGGTTTCGTCTGCAATTTCTGGCCACTCTGGGTGGGTATAGAGTTCTGTTGCGGGTGCTGCGTTTGCTGCTTTTTTAGTTCCCTATTTTTGTGTTCTAGGTCACCTATTCTCACCCACATTATCTCTCAAGTTCTAAGCACGTTAGTTGTAGTGTTTGGTGATAGTGTAGGGAGGATTTTGCTGCCCAGCTCACTTGGTTTTTGCTTTCTTTTTTGCGCCTTCTTGTCCTTGTGCTGTTGTTGCTTTGCTTGGGCCTGCTTGTGGTCACCATTCCTGGAGTTGGAGCAGTCTCGAGAGCCGTACCTGGATCGGGATGTAGATCTAGACATGGACCGGGAACTGGAACGGGCCCCGCCTGGCGGTGCAGAGTCCTCGCGGTCCGTGCTGAAGCAGCGTCTCCTGAGTATGCCAGCGGTTTGTGGTGTGCTCTGTTGGTGCGGCAGCAGTGACCGGCCCTTTTGAGGGACGCGTTTGAGTTTTTTGGTGCACTCCGATGCCGCCGTGGGATGGCGTCCGCCACACAAGGCACATTCCGAATCGCAAGTCTAGTCCTCAGGTGGGTCTTTTAGGCGGCAGTTGCTGCACGCCTTTGTCATTGGTGTGGGACAAACATCCGTCCTATGTCCCTGGCTCTTGCAGAGTTTACAGTACTGCCGTGTGGGTTGATAAGGCACGCATGGCATTTCACCACCGTAATAATACACAAAGCGCGGCAGTATTGGTCCATCGCACGTGATAATTGCAGTTTTGACTGTCCGAGCATGCGGGCTTGAAGAATTGTCACTCCTTGAGTGCGCACTCGGAGATGGCTCAGGAGTTCAGCTTCTGGCGTTTCGCGTTCTAGTCCGTGTACCACTCCTTTCAGGTATCCAGCAGGAGTGGATATGTAGGTGTTCACGGGATAGTTGGTGCCATTGAGCTCCAGTGTCTTTTTCTTCAAAATATTTTCTGCTACATCCTCGTACGGAGCGTTTGCAATAATTATGTTTGATCCGTTGCGAAGGCGAAGCAGGAGTTTGTGGCTGTGGCAGGCCTCCGGGTCACCGCTCGCATGTTCTATTGCTCACGCAACCTGGTATGCTGTCAGTTCTTTCACAACTAACCCTGGTCTGGGCCACATGATAATCTTCATATCGTTTTTGGGCAGCGGCGCCGCGCGCGTTCGTCGTCAGCCCCTTTCAGATGCTCTTCCGCGTCGCTCTTCTGCAAGCGTTCTAGCGCCGGAGCTGTTGCTCTCAGTTACGCCTCGAGCAACGCTGTCATCACTGGCTGCGTGTTCTTGTTTCCTGATGCGTATTCGCTGTCGCAATGACATTGCTACCTGCCACTGACCATTCTTGGCTTCGTCGTCACGATCCTTCGTAGAGTCTTTTTCCTCGTTCTCGGCGTCGCCAGTAAATTCCCCTTGTAGCACCTCGTCAGGTGAAAGGAAATCTTCGTTGGCGTCCACCGCAGGGCTCACTTGGGTTTCGATGTCTTGGTCATCAATGTCCATAAGTGCCTGGGCTAGTTCCGGGTCATTGTCCGTTGGGGTTCGGGCAGGTGCAGCGCGACGCGTGGGCCGAGAGCTGGCTGCCAGGACTCCGCGTTCCGCTTCGCCGCGAGGCTTAGCGTGGCGGGTAGGCATGCTCTGCCGAAGGTCCTCACTTCTCAGAGAAAACCGTGATCGCTTGTCCAAAAATGTAGTGTCAGCGTGTACCTGACTTCTTCCTGCACAATTCCCGTAGGTTCACTGGTAGCCACATGATTTTAACCGCTGCTAGGTACGATGATTGATGGAGCCGATGTGAACGCGTGTGCACTCCTCGGCGCCACCTAACAGTCTCCCCCGTGCCCCCGTGAACAGAAGTAGTAAAATTGTCGCGATGTATTAAAGTATCGCTATGTGGCTCCAAGCGAAGTCCATGCCCGTGGCACGTAAAAGCGACGGCATTGTGCTCTCCCACAGTAGAGTACCAAGTACTCTGAATCGTTCAAGATTTTTCCTAAACACATGTTTAGAATAGAAGATGGCCTCGAAGGCAATGCACAGAAACCAAACCAATGCTCATTGCTCGCGTTGTCTCATGACTCTAAACATGAAGACTAGCGTGAGTTTCCAAGGTGTCTGGGGTCGCTAACGCAACGACATATCACAAGTTTTTATTATATCATGTGCTGCGACTGTATGTTTGGTGCTACGGTACCTGCTTTTGACCAAATTCTCAAAGTTGTTTGCCCTTCGGAACGCAACAGCAGCATACCTAAAGCAGAGTGGTCATCCAGTATCTTAAGTGCCCAATTTGTAAACAGGCTATTGCCATCATCGACTGTTGCTCTCAGGGCGCTGGTACAACCGGTGTTTCACCATGCGCTATATCACAGGATACGGACGCACTCACTCACTCAGTCACTCAGACACGCACACACACACACTCACACACACAAACACACTCACACACACACGCACGCGCGCGCACGCACGCACGTAAAACAAATGGAAATGTATTTATGTACATGCAGTACCTCAGGTACCTCAGGTATTCAGGTACTGCATGTACCTCTCAACGAGGTACATGCAGTGAATAAAGAAGTACGTTTTTTAACTAGCGCAGGAAATGCTAGCATGACGGCGAGACTACAATCACAAGCAATGAGATACGAGAAATTTGGCTCATTACCATTTTCTTTATTGTCAAAATAGTTGTCCATAAGTATAATACTATTAGTACACTTTCATAATACTTTTTTGGGGGGGAGGGGGTAGCCGGGCAAATGACAAAGACCATAGACACACGAGAACACTCCTGTAGCGTTAAAGCACGGCTGTTTACGATATGAGGGATGCCCATAATGTAACCTAAAGAAGAAAAAAGAAGAAAAAACCTGCCGGTGAACACGGGTCAAAATGCAATTTTCTGCAAAAGTTTCGTCGTACGTGACGGAAATTTTGCATAATTCATGTCATCGCCAGATATTCGAAATTGTCCGACCCTCCTGCCCTTCTATACTAATTTTGGTCTATTCCGGGTTATGGAGGTGATGACGAGAGCACCAAGACGTAGGCCACTGGATTAATTGATAGCTAGATGCGTAGATAGAAACGGGAAAACTATGTGGTGCACGCAAAGAAGTGCTTCGCATTAAAAAACAGAGAAAGGCAATAGCGTGATTAAAGTGGGCCGCCTTTCCGCTGTCATGACAGCTTATCTTTATGCTGTATTCAAATACCTTGAACAAACGTTTCGTTCTTGGGGGAGGTATCAGAAGAGATCTGCTTGCTAGTATAGTCAGTGACAACAAGGGAGGTTCTTCAGCATCATTATATAGAACATAGCGAAATTTATTCGCAATTTATTTGTGAGTAGCCTAAGCGATGCTTTAGCAAGAAGTCCTGTTGCTAAAGACCCCATGGTTGCGGATTTCCTTGCAACGTTGCTGTAGAGCGACACGGCTCTGTATGCAAAAACGTTTTCTTGTTCTTTTTTGTGTTGTTGTCATTTCAACAAAGCAACAGCACCTCATTAGTAACTTGCTGCACTATGAAAGCTGGAAGGCTGCAAAAGCACTAGGAAAGGGGAAAACTACAGAAAAGGTGTTCATTCATGTCGCGTCATCCGCTTGTTCACTGTGGCATCACTTCGCTTGTTCTATGGGATGTACGCCCTGCAGAAAATATAGCATGCAAAACCCCTTCGATAGCACTACCTTGCCACTTATAGATGTTCAGACACTTAGTTGTATGCTGTGTTAGATTAATAGCGTTTGTTGGAAAAGCAGCTCTTTTACAGCGAAAGTTAAAACAGCTGTTTTTACGTTTTCCAACGCCACCGGCATTCGTACCCACTTTCTTGTGCGTGTGTGGAGGGGAGGGGGGAGAGATCCTGGTATTTGGTTAACCTCAGCAGCCTTCCTCTTCTCTCTATTACACAGACATTATTTATGAACTCTTGCCCCGCGGATACCTTCCAACTTTAATTTTTCTAGTTGCCAAAGAATCCCGTTAAACTGTGAAATCCCCTCAACCTTTAACGTCACTGCATGGTAGGAGGGTAAAATAACGATCGGGTGCCGTGCATTGCGAATTACCTGACCTGGTGCGTCGTTTCAAGCTTTCATCTCATTAGAAAGGCGCTAAAAAGGTCACTCTTCCAGCTTTTAGTTTTCCGCAAAGGAGTGAGCTTTTACACAAATATCTTTATGAGATCTTGAAGATCAAATGTATCTGATCATTTTTCCTCATTGCGATAAGCATGGCAAATCTTTTCTTAATTGGGTGAATCTGCAGGAAGCGCATTTCTTCCCAAATTACCCAAAACACACACCCTTATGTCAAGCACATAACTACTACAAATTTCATTGCAGAGAGAAGATTTTGAATTGATGACGTCAATAAGGCCAGCTACGCAAACCTTAACGTAAAAACTATATATATTTTACTGTGTACACTCGCCAGCGAGATTTTCATGCTTTCGAAATAGAAAGAACACGCGCGTCCCCTGCGAGTGGCACTTGCAGTGGAAGCCTTATCGAGATTAAGCACCGACTATGAAATAAAAAACTCCATGATATCTGGTAGCCTTACTTTTGTAGGATAAACTGGTAGACAGCCACTGCAAGTCTTCAATGAACGATGGCCTCGTTCCTCCTTCCCGGCTTTATGATTTAACTCTCCTTGTCTGGCGAGATTTTACTGTGTCCCACCTTTAGCTCCAACCACGTTCCCAGGGCAGAATGGAGTGAATTCTCAAAGTGGGGAAAGTGGTGGTGGGGATGGCATGTACAAAGGCAAAGCGAATCGGAACGTCTTCTACGCGCATGGTCATAGTATTTTGGCCTCTCTTGCGTTTTAGGTTCGCTTCTCGAGTGTGAATGCGCCATGATTGGAGACCACTTTTGCCCTGTGCGACATCAGAAAACCATGGTAAGCGCTAACTGCAGTTCAACGTGGCTAATCGTGGTTAATAGTAACCGTGGTTAACTTGTCTGTGTAACGAGGATAATATTGACCACTGGTCGGATAGAAGAAGAAGTTTTGTGTGTTTGAAAAAGTGTTCACAATTCAGAACACCTTGTGTACACTACTACGGCAGAGCAGTAAGCCGTCCATGAACACTCGACAAAGATGACCAAGGTGTTTCGCCACCATTCCAGGCGGATTAAAAATATATGCCTAGCACACGTCAACACTACACATTGGCGCCACTTTCTAGTTCAATACCTTAGGTTAGGTTAGGTTAGGTTAGGTTAGGTTAGGTCACTTGGCAACTAGTTTTAACGACTTTCATTATTATTTTATAAACTGCGCCGAGCCAGGTCTATTACATGTATAATGTGTGAATGTGCCGCCTGCACTGCGATTTTGTTAATATAACGCCAATAAAGCAGTTGAATTTTGGACAAAATTTGTTTGAAGTCAAAGTCCTGTTTGCACCAGTGATTGCGGTAGGTTATTTGCCAGGATTCGAAAAAGACGCATTACGACGAGGGACACCAAGGGTATTGTAATTACCAACTTAATATAATGAATGCGTCTTCCTGACATAATTAATTGGGGTGGTTGTCAAATATTTCATAATCTATAAATGGTTACAAAGAGGTCATTGGTTGGGGTCTTATTGGCCTCCTACACTCACAGCACTAGGTACAACCCCTATTCCGGAGCCCCATTGGCAAGCCACGCCACCCGCGTCCGTTGAACCAGGGGCTTTTGGGCCTTCAAGTCCTAACAGCCAAGCAGGGCCGCCTACCAATCCTCTCGCGTGGGGCTGTGGTTTGGGGGGATAGATTTATTCGACTTGCACGCCCGGACTATGTGGAATGTGTTAGCCATCTCTCCACAGAACTGGCACGTGTCATCAAAGAATGAATTGAAACGTTTTTGCACCGTTGGGCACAGTGCAGTGTTTGTAATCACTTTTAAAAGGAGGCACTCGTAAGCACGATGCAGTCCCTAGCAAGGATCCGGATAGTGCCAGTGCTCCTCCTTGTAGAAATTGGTATTACATTTGAATGAACGGGTCGACCTGTCTGATTACAGGTAGGATTTTAAAAACAGCCCGGGTAGAAAGTGCGTGGTGGCCTGATCGTCCTGTTCGCTTCCCTTGAGTCCTTGGTGACCGGGTGCCCAAACCAGAATACATGGAGTTGAATCAACGTATTGGCAGCTAGGTTCCAGTAGGTGCGGAGCAAGTGGGGCACCCTACCCAGCTCATAGTTTCGACAGGCCCCTCGCAAATCGGTGATGATATGTTTCGAATAAGGATAGGTTAAAGCCAGATCTTGAGCGATGGTGATCTCCTCCACGTGTGTTGCGCTGTAGACTCTGAAAGTGAGCCCGTTTACGGTGCTTTGTGCATGTATGACTGCAGCCGTATACCATCGCCTTGTGGTGTGGGTCGGCAACGTACACGTAGCACACGTGTTGTTGTTTACCAAAGTGTCGCTGCAACGCTTCTGCGCGTGTCTCGCGGTGACCACTGTGATCTCCTCTGGGCATGTTTCAGGGAAGAGGTCATGTTGCGGGGAAGGGCACGTTTCCAAGGCTCTTGCACTCGCACCCTTTCCTCGATCCCCTTCAGGAGTTGAACCCGACAGCGATGTACTGTGTCTAGTACGTAGTTCGAACACTTAGCAATGAGCATTGGTGGACGAATGTTTCAATGGATAAAAGATTATATAACTGGCAGCGGTTTATTTGCAGATGAGGGTAAAACTACTGAACATTACACCTACTGCGGAGTACCTCAAGGAGGTGTTTTAAGCCCCACCTTGTTCAATGTTGCCCTCATTGTTCTGGCGGAGGTTCTGCCGAGGTCGGTGTGCCTATCCATATACGCCGATGATATTTGCCTCTGGAGTGCTGCAGTTACTCGCCCTCAGGTGCGTGCACGAATACAGCGGGCAGCAACCCTCACAACAGCCTACCTTCAGAAACAAGGCCTGACTATATCAACTGTGAAGTGCGCGTTGATTGCGTCTACACGCAAACCAGCGACGCCATACCCTGTTTACATCAATGGGCAGAATGTCAAATATGCAAGGACGCATCGTTTCCTGGGCATAATAATCGACAGAAATCTTTCGTGGAGCCCGCATTGTGCGTACTTGAAGAAGAGACTGCTATCTATTGCGTATATAATAAAATTTATGTGTGGGAAAGCTTGCGGAACTTCTGTGGCCTCCATGCTACAGCTGTACCGGGCCCTATTTCTGGGTCTATTACGCTACAGCTTGCCGGTACTGGATAACACTTGCAAGTGCAATACTCGTTCATGGGAGAGTTTGCAGGGACTGGCGCTGCGTATCTGCCTAGGACTACCCCGATGCGCTTCTACTTATGCCACAATCGTGCTTGCCAAAGACCATCCGGTCAGAACATATGGAGTTGTGAATTGCCTCAGAGCACACATTCGACATTTTAGCCGTGTTCCTGACCTCCACTTGGCCCTTCTACCCTCCGAAAGACCACGTGCTACGTTTTCAGACGTCATTGCCGAACACCTAAACAGCATCCCAACAGAATATACGCCAGCTTCGAGAATTGCATGTTCTATGTGGTGCCTTGATCAGCCGCAATTACGTCTAGAAATTCCGGGTATCAAAAAGAAAAGCAATCACTGTAGAGTAGCATTGAAGCAAGCAACACTGCCATTATTATATGAGTTGTATTTGGACCGAACGCAGATATACATTGATGGGTCCGTCTCGTCCAGCAGCTGATGAGGTGCCGCTGCGATTCCGGCTGCAGCAATGACAATTAAATTTAAGTTTCTCATATGACTACGTCTACGGCATCAGAGCTTGCTGCTACAAGAGCTGCTTTATAATATCTCGTTCAAGAGCGTCCAGGAAAATGGGTCATATTCTCTGATTCGAAGGCAGCACTTCGGAGTTTGCAGTTTGCCATGCGTAGGAGGAATCATGAACAATTGGTACATGAAATAAGACATTGTCATCATGAAGCTCTAGCACGAGGGCATGATATTGTCACGACGTCGAAACAGAGGTCTTGCAGCAGAAACTGAGACACCAGAAGCAGGTAGGTTCTTTTAATAGAACGCGCAAGAGTGTTCTTCTTTTTCATCCATTTCAATGTACTTCATGGCACATGCACAACTGTCATTGTCTTTCTTTTCGACAAGAACGTGACAATATTATATATCAATGGCTGCCTGGACATATAGGTATTACCGGAAATCAATTAGCCGATGATGCAGCCAGCTCAGCCCATGAAGGAACCCGTGTGGTCCCGATGCCTCTATCAAAGACTGATGCAGCAAGACAGCTTTACTCGCTGGCTCGAGATCTTACACGCACGTTCTCGTCATCTACCACCTTCCAAAGGTGTCACTTATATGAACTGGATCCTTCGCTCAAGATACAGCTACCATCACAACTTTCCCGCTCCGATGCGACACTGTTATGCCGCCTTTGCTTGGGTGTTGCATTCACGAAGGTGTACTCCTTTCGCATTGGTATGGCAGACACCTCTACATGCGACTCCTGCGAAGCTGAATAAACTATTAAACACGTCCTGTGCAGCTGCGCTTGCTACGACACGCAGCGATGCCAGCTCCGGATGGTTTTGAATCAACTTGACTCTAGGCCATTCTGTGTGCAGAAGATTCTGGGACCTTGGGCATCTGCCTCATTTGCGCAGAAAGCGGCTAAAGCCCTCCTACTTTACTTGAAGACAACGAACCTGAGCGACCATCTGTAAACTGTGTGTGCTCCCCCGAGTGTGCTCGTGATTGTGTGTACCTTCTTATCTCTCTTCAACCTCTTTTCTCCCCTTTATCTTTTCCCCAGTGCATGGTAGCCGGATGTGCGTCTGGTTAACCTCTCTGCCTTTCCTTGCATCTTTATCTCTCTCTCTCCCTAGTGCCTGAAGCCTTTTCGAACTTGCTACGCACCCACTACGCGGCCTTAAGATAATAAGCGCAGTACTGTGTGAATCTTTTGTAGTGGGTTACCTGCTTTAAACCACGAAGCCATTATGACAATCATATGTACTGACGTCCGCTGGTACTGGGCGCTTTTACGACGCATTATTACTGCGATATTTCATGTCGTATTGTAAAGCATGTATGCAGGACGCCTGTGTTTGTGAACCATGAAAGCTACTTTAACCGCATTGCCAAGCAGGGGAAGTTCTTTTCACTGTATTCACAAGCGGACGCGTGACCGTGTGGCAGAGCAGCCGCTTGCCACACAAACGACCTGAGTTCTATCCCAACTCGGACACAAGCGACCATGGCTCGCTCCTCACTCTCACCCAGAATATTCTTAGGATTTACATCGTTCTCAATTTTTCGTTGACTCATAAGATTATGTTTTTTCGCTCCTATCCAACGACACCGACGCTAAAGCAAGAATTTTTGCGAAACAAGGTATTTAACGCTATCGCGTGAAAAATAGTAAGGGTAGCTCCACGTCACAATCATAAATCCTTGTTCGTAAATGTTAGCGCCCCTTGCAGCAAGTCACGCAAGATCTGGTCTCAGCATAGCTGGTGAGTACGTTTACTTCTCTTGCCCTTGTACAGAACTCTGAAGCGGTCTTTGAGCATGCACCGGTTCATAAATATGGTAATTTTGTACCTATGCAAAATACAATATTCCCCTTAACAGCGCGCAGTAAAATATGGCGGTCACTTTAATCTTGGACTCTGAGGTCTGGTAGCAGCACTAGCCCTTGGTCATTTCTGTGCCGTGGTGCGTGATCTCCACATGTAGCTCGACCAGACACGGCGTACTACGGGGTCTAATACTGGAAGACACGCCTGACGTATACCTTAATTCACAAGGAAATATCGGTGAGGTCACAAGTGCCAGATTAGTTAGGCACAACTCTTCAAGTTAACAGTACCACGAAACGTCCCGGTAACTACTGGTAACGTTAGCAGGCAAATCGACGCGCCGTCGAAGATGTAGTGTCAGTGTGTGTATTGACGTATTTTAAACGGCTAAAGTCAACTAGACGAAGAACAGTTGGCCTAGCCAATGTCATGGGGAAGGTTAAGTCAATCGTATATGTGACGTTATGCTCGACGATAGCGACACTTTGTATGCAGAACTGCTCCAGGACAGACTCTATTTAATACTCTGTTTGACGTTAACAGCGGCCGAAGTTATCCCATGCTTCAAAAGAAAGTAGCCAATACTGCAGGCACCCGCTCCAGTATTGGCTGGACAACCGTGGACAGCCATAACCTGTTTCTATAATACTTCCTCGCAACTTCCCTTACCACGCGAAAATGAGCACACTTGCCTCATTGATCGTACAGTGCAAATATTAAGCCAGTGATTCCTCCGCTCCGTGTTTTGTCACTCACCATTCCAACTATAGCTCATTCAAAAAGAATGAAATAGAAGAGAGAGTCGGTCAATGCGGAACAATCGACCCAACGGTAGGCTACTCGAGTTTATGCCTCACCCAGTTGTTTGGCCGGTGAAGTGGGCACAAAAGGGCACCTTCGAAATAAACAGAGGGACGAAGGGCACAAAAGAAGAGTTTAACAGGGCCATTACTTTAACAACTAGACGCTGTTTTGCCTGCGAATCCACAGCGAACGTCCATGCCTCTGAAAAAGGCAATCTGTCGAGGCCAGCACGTGAGCCCGCCTGACACGAACAACTCAACGGCGTCATCACGCCGCGGTGCCTTTCTGTCGCGCACACACAGCGAGCCAGTTGCGGCAATCGGCGCCTTCCTGTCTGGCGAGTCTTACGCAATGCGTGGCGACGTCACTCGTCCTTGGCTGCAACCACGCGCAGCGGCTCTGGATTCGATGAGAATGACACGATCCAGCGGTGACCCCATTGGAGGATTCTAACCTCACGGCCAGCGGCGCTTCTGGTTGGACATTTGGTTACTCAAAGAATCCACCCAGTATATATAAAAAAAGCCCTGCGGCGCGTCGCGAGCAGTAGACCTATATGCCAGACAAGAGAGCTCGGCTCTTCAGGTCTCTAAGCTGTCGGCCCCAGTGCCGAATTTGTAACGCCTCTGTATATATGCTGTACGTAAACCTTGTTTAACTCACCGTCGTCTCGTCCGCTCATCTATCAGCTCTGCGCAGAAGCAGTCGTGAGCTGAGAAACCTACACTACCAAACGACTGGTGCCCTTCCAGGTGGAGTTCGAAACAGTGGCACCTTCGGGACCATGTTGGCGTCGCCGTCCTTCGTAACAGTGGTTCCAGCGGTGAGATTGGTGGCGCCCTTCGTAACGTCGTCGGAGGCGCGCTTCGTAACAGTGCTGGCAGCGGTGGGATCGGCCAGCGTAAGCGACATCGATGCGGTGAGTGCCTGATGTTTTCCCCTCAGTGCACCAGACTACTCTAGCTCAGGTTATAGCAGTTTAGAGAAGGGCTGTGTGAAGCATTAGAGTGAGCTTTGATTGTTCCAAGCAAAGTCAGAGCGCTTTTGAAACCAAAGTTAATGCGGAGGGTGTAAAACAAGGCAGTGTTAAAATTGCTTGTGCGTCTTGCTAGTAGACCTATAGTGGGTACGGCAAGTAGATTCTTAACAAGGGCAAACAGCAAGAGGCTAGTGTAAACGAAGGAGAACCTTAAAGTGAAGGAACTCATCGAAATTTGTGAGGAACTCGACATTACCTTGGGCCGCGCGAAACGAAAGCAAGCGATCCTCGAGATCATGAAGGATGAAGGAGTGTCGGCTGAGGAAGTCGATGAGGCTTGGGCGGATATCAAAGCACGCCGCGAGGAGGCCGAAAGGCGAGAAGTAGAAGTTCGCGAACGTGAAGAAGCTGAAAGGCGAGAACGCCGTGAGGAGGCCGAGAGACAGGAGCGCCTTGAGATGAAACGAATAGAATTGGCAATCCCACAGGGTTCGCAGGTGCCTCGCGTAGCTTCTGCGACAGTTCAGGTCAGCAGTCAGAGAATTCGCGACCAATTGCCACCGTTCGTAGTAGGCGAGGACATGGCGAAGTATCTCATCAAGTTTGAACACGTCTGTGAGCGAAATTCTTTAGAGCGGTCTGTTTGGGTGCAGAAGCTGTTAGCTCTTTTTCCCGGCGAAGTGTCCGACGTGATACCTTGCTTGTCGAGGGAAGCGTTTGAGGGATATGACGAGATTAAGGAAGTGCTTTTGAGACGTTAAAATTTGTCACCCGAGGCTTTCAGGCAAAGGTTCCGGTATGCTAAAAGGGGAATGAGTCACACGTTGACTTCGCGTTTCGTCTTAAAGTCGATTTAATTGAATGGCTCAAGGGCGAAGGTGTTTATGACGATCGCGATAAAGTGGTAGAATGCATTGCATCGGAGCAATTCTACCGCTGCATCGAGGAGGATGTCAAGCTTTGGCTGCAGGACAAACTTGGTGAAGTACAGCTAAACAAGGCAGCAGAGTTAGCTGAGGAGTATTATACTCGCAAAAAGTTGCATAGCAGGGCAGTGCGCGTTGAAAATAATGAAAGAAGAGAGGGCTTTTCAAAGAAACCTGATCAACGAAAACCCGCTTCGCACCGTAATTTCAAGAAAGACCCGTCTCTTACGAAGGACACTGTAGGGGAAGGGCAAACGGAAGCGGAGAAATCGAGTGAGGTTCCTAAACAACGCACTGATACCACACGGGCATTTGAATCACGGAAGCGGCTAATCTGCTACAACTGCAAAAAGGAAGGGCACATCGCGATATACTGTAAGCAAAAGTTTGCTTTTGCAACGCAAAAGAACATGCGGTTGTGAGAGCCGTATCTCCAAGAAATTAGTGTGAATGGGAAAACGTGTCGAGCACTTCGAGACTCAGCGGCAACCATGGACGTTGTCCATCCTTCATTGGTGTCTCCGGATGGCTTTACAGGAGAATGCACGCGGATCAGGCAAGTCGCCGAGGAGCAGAGTGCTTGCTTATCAATCGCTACGGTTGTCATTGAAGGCCCGTTTGGTGAGCTTCGCACCAAAGCCGCTGTGTCTGCCGCGCTTCCCGATCGTTTTCCTTATCTTTTCACTAACAATTCAGTGCAGCTTTTCAAAGAGCAGGGTAAATCGTTCTTCCCCAACTTAGCGTACATGACCCTCACGCGATCGCAAGCGCGGAAGCTTTCGCAAAAGCTCGATCTTGTTAAATGTGGTGAACCATCAAGTGACCTTGGCGGCGAGTCTACGGAACCTCAGAGAGTAAATTCTCCGTGTGAGTGATGTGAGCAGTCACTCGAGCGGCCCGTCGCCGAAGCGACTGGCGCGGTTTCTGTAGCAGGGGGAGACGACATGGCGCCATTGCGTCAGAGCGAGAGGGGTGCAACGCTCTCGCCTGTAGCAGAAAGTTGGAGTAAGCTTTTGGGGCTTGATCGAGAAACGCTTATTCGAGAGCAGCGTGAGGACCTCTCGATTAAAGCGCTAATGAAAAGCGTAAACTTGGGAAAAAAGAAAAAGAATGTTTCTTTTTTTGAGAAAGCAGGGCTTTTTTATCGGAGCTACACAAATGCGCAAGGTCGCAAGTATGAGCAGCTCTTGGTGCCACAAAAGTATCGTCGCCCACTATTAGAACTGACCCATGAAAACGCGTGGACCGGGCATCTCGGCATAAAGAAGACCAAGGCTACAGTTTCCCTTGAGTTTTATTGGCCGAAATGCTGGAAGGATATCGAAAACATTGTACCCTCATGCGACACTTGTCAGAGAGCGGGGAATTCCGCGGACAAGTGGAAGGCACCCATGAAGCTTTCTGATACCAATTATGAAGTAAAATTAGGAAGGTGGCCGAACAAAATTTACCACAGTAACTTGATGAAACCATACGTTCCACGTCAAGTGGTCGTAAATCTGCTGTTGAATGCTTCAGAGGAAGAGGGAGCAGACATTTTGAGTTCTAGTGATGTAATCGAAAGGGGATCGGAGGTAATCTTGGAGCAGTTGAACCTAGAGCCTAGGTTAAGTGAAGTCCAGAAGGAGGACCTCAGAAGGATTGTTTTCGAGTTTGAAGACGTGTTTTCGGACCGTCCCGGAAACACGACGATGATCGAACACGATATCGAGCTAACTTGTGAGGAGCCAATCCATAGCAAGCCGTATCGTTGTTCCCCTGTGCAAAAGTAGATCATGTAAGGGGAGATCGATAAAATGCTGGAATTGGGAATCTTAGTACCGGGCGAGAGTGACTATACATCCCCTTTAATATTGGTTCAAGCGCCAGGAAAAGATCCGAGGCCATGCATCGATTATCGGCGTCTTAACGCCATAACTCGAGACCAAACTTACCCGATACCAAACCTAGAGGAGAGGGTAGAAACTGTGTGACAGTCCAGCTATATTTCCACGTTAGACCTCGTGCGAGGGTATTGGCAAGTCCCCCTTACGGAGCGTGCTAGCCGCTATGCCGCATTTGTTTCTCCATTTGGAACGTATCGTCCACTTAAGCTGAGCTTTGGATTGAAAAATGTGCCCTTTTGTTTTTCAGGCCTAATGGACCGCTTTCTTAAAGGCCTCTCTCAGTTCGCTCTGCCGTATCTTGACGATGTCGCCATCTTCTCCAACAACTGGGAAGAGCATGTCGAGCATTTACGCGTCGTGCTGAACAGGTTGAAAGAAGCTGGTCTTACCGTGAAACCTAATAAATGTCACCTAGGGTGCGGGGAGGTGTCTTACCTAAGGCACGTTGTGAGGCGGGGTCGGCGTAGACCTTCAGAAATTAAGGTAGCCGCCGTCGTGAACTATCCACGACCAACCACAAAATCTGAGATAGGGGCATTCTTGGGCCTGGCTGGATACTATCAGCATTACGTGCAAAATTACTCCGGCATTGCCAGCCCTCTAACTGACGCACTTCGAAAATCCGAGCCGGTTAAAGTAGTATGGGACTCAGAAAAGGAGAATGCGTTTTGCCAGCTAAAACAGGCCCTAAGCGAAAAGCCCGTTCTCATGGCACCCGATTTCTCTAAGAAATTTGTGATTCAATGCGACGCGCGTGATCGTGGCATGGGAGCTATATTGTGCCAGGAAGACAGTGCTGGTAACGAAAGGCCAGTTTTATATTTTAGTCTAAAACACAGCGGCAGGGAGGAGGCATACAGTACCTCTGAAAAGGAATGCGCTTGCATTGTGTGGCCCGTTCAAAAGCTAGCCTGTTATGTCTCCGGTTCGAGGTTTGTGGTCGAAGCGGACCACTGTCCTCTAACCTGGTTAAATAACATGTCACCTTAAAGTGGCCGGTTACTGAGGTGGAGCAAGATACTCCAACAGCACAACTTTGACGTTCGCTACTGACTCAGAGCAGATCGGGCAGCCGCCTTTGGACGATTGTCTAACTGATTATTCTGCACACTGCAGGCGTGAGAACGACAGCGATTACCTGGCTCATCATATCTACGGTGAACAAGGGCCGTCAAGTGGGCAACGCGCCGACGCATCACTACCTGGGGTCTTGCACTTAACGACTGCTCAGACCACGTGATGTCGGCTACAGCACCACGGAGAGCATGGTGACGCCCTCTTCGACTATATAAGCAAGCGAGCACCGACGGTCACCACTCAGAGCAGATCGGGCAGCCGCCTTTGGACGACTGTCTAACTGATTATTCTGCACACTGCAGGTGGGACTTCTTTTTTTCACTAGTGCGAGCAAGCACAATTCTTCTATTTGATTGATTTGTGGGGTTTAACGTCCCAAAACCACCATATGATTATGAGAGACGCCGTAGTGGAGGGCTCCGGAAAGTTTGACCACCTGGGGTTCTTTAACGTGCACCCAAATCTGAGTACACGGGCCTACAACATTTCCGCCTCCATCGGAAATGCAGCCGCCACAGCCGGGATTTGAACCCGCGCCCTGCGGGTCAGCAGCCGAGTACCTTAGCCACTAGACCACCGTGGCGGGGCAATTCTTCTATTTGCGGCTCCCGATTTGCTCTGAACCTGAATCACCTTATGTAACCACCCTTTTTGATGCTATTGAACCAATTTTAAACGGAGTGTGTACAAGACGACCGGATGGAAAAAAAACTTGATGCCCTGACAGATTTCGCCAACGCTTTGAGCGAAAAAGCGTCCTGTACTGTAAAATATTTGGGAAAGGTACTGCTTGAGATGACTACTAAGTTCCTTGATGCTCTTTCCGATATCAAGACTCATGTGGAAAAAGTCAATCCCTTGAACAACGCTATAAAGGCTGAATTGGCATCTCTCAGGGCATCTGTACACTTTACAAGTGAGAGTTTCGATGAACTGAAAACAGAAATAAAATCGCTGCGCAAAGACCTCAATGATGCAAAAAACCGTAACCTCGAGTTCCAGAAAGAGAACGCGCAAATTAAGAAAGAGCTTTGTGACACAAGAAAACAGCTGATTGACCTGCAGCAATATTCGAGGCGCAACAATATTGAATTGAAAGGTATTCCTTTTAGTGAGAACGAAGGCCTAGAAAAAGTTGTGGAAAAGATTGCTGACTGTTTGCGCGTTGAGCTGACCAGTCAAGATTTGGACGTAGTGCACAGAGTACCAACAAAGACAAACAATGTACCAAATGTCGTAGTAAAGTTTGTGTCGCGGTCTAAGCGTGATAAGGTCCTAAAATCGGCAAGAAAGAACAGGCTGAACACAGCGATGCTTGGTTTCAAGACAAATGTACCCGTGTTCGTGAACGAACACTTGTGTCTCGAGAATAAAGTTTTGCTAAGTAAGACCATACAGAGGAAAAAAGACAAAAACTGGAGATTCGTCTGGGTTTCTGAAGGAAAGGTATTGGGCAAGGAAATCGGAGAACTCGAAGGTCATTCACATCTCCTGTGAAGATGACGTCGCGAAACTAGTATAGGTACTTCTGCGCATAGACCACCGGTAGCGCCTTTTGTTATAAAATGGCAGTCACGATACCTCAAGTAGATCAACTACTCAGCGATAGGTGTACTAATATCTTCCACTGCAATATTCGCAGTATAAGAAAAACGTGAACTTGCTTCTTGCTTTTCTATCAAAACATGTCCATACTTTTGATGTACTTGCGATCACGGAAACGTGGTTAAAGAAGGGTGAGACAGTGCATGTTCCTGGATATGTAACCCTATCGCATCAGCGTGACTCTTGTTCGCGTGGCGGCGTCGTCGCATTTTTAATGAAAAGTGGCTACGCTTTTACGGAGCTATCATCACTGAATTGCAGCTCCGCTGTTATTGAAGCTCTTTTTGTTAGACTACACTCTTTTGGTATAATCGGCGTCGTTTATCAACCCCCGAATTCAAACATTGACCGATTTTTAGACAACTGGAACAAACTTTTTTTAATCTGTCGGCGAATTATAGCAACCCGGTTGTAATCGTTGGAGACATGAATATTGACACCCATAATTCTAAGTATACCAGTTACGCACAATTACTGAGCTCATTCAGTTTTCGTAACCTAATAAGCATACCTACGAGGGTAACTAGTACATCAGCAAAAACAATTGACCATGTTTTGACGAACATAACATCTGGAATGAATGCTGGCGTTTATGATGAAGCGATATCAGATCACCTTCCTGTTTTTGTTTCCATAAATGACACACGAAAAAGCAGCACACCACGTATCACAACATAGGGCAAAATAGATTACAATTTACTACGAAGCATCATTCTCGCCATTGACCCTGACAGTCTATATAACGATGACGTCAATGTTGAACTTCAGAACTTAATAAAATTCCTTATCAGAGCCATTGGAAATAGCCGATCAAACGTATCTGCGCGCTCATATAAGACCCCGCTATGTCCTTGGATGACAGCAGAAATCCTTGACCTGCTGAAGACGAAAGATTTTTGGTACCATAAATATAAGAAACATAAAAATAATAAATATTACCTTGGCCAGTTCAAAATTTTCAGGAATAAATTCGTGCTCCTTACGAGGCAGCGAAAGAAGGAATATTACTCTCGCCTAATAGAACAAGCTCAGGGCAACTCTAAAAAAACTTGGGAGATCGTAAACGAAGTTGTTGGCAATCAACCACGACAACGCGTGCTACCTGATTCTATTGATGCACAAACTCTAGATAACTTTAATCATTATTTCACTAAAATTGGTCCGACGTTAGCAATGCAGTTTTCTTCCTCCACTCCTCAATGTTTTTCGCCGTCTTTGCCGAATACGTTTGCGGTACACAACATTAGTCTCGACGAAATTCAAAACACTACTGCTAATTTAGCCACCAATAAAGCCAGCGGGATAGATGGGATCACAGCGCGGATAGTAAAAGACAATATTGACGTCTTAGGCCCTATCCTATGCCATATATATAACCACTCCTTGCGTACGTCAACATACCCATCCTGTCTGAAAACTGCTAAAGTAGTACCGGTGTACAAGGAGGGTGATCGCTCTGATCCCTCAAGTTATAGGCCTATATCTGTTTTAAGCATAATAAATAACATATTTGAAAGAATTCTAGCAAAACGGATGCGCGTCTTCCTAGAAAAATATCGTGTAATATGCGCCGAGCCACATGGATTTCGGGCGCACCATTCTACCGCCACTGCTGTACTATCTGTATCACAAAAGATTAACGAAGCATTAAATAATAACCTCCTTGTAGCAGTAGATTTTCTTGATTTAAAGAAAGCATTTGATACAGTTGACCATGATATATTACTAATGAAATTAAGACACTACGGTTTACGTGGCAAAATTTTTGACTTATTTTCTAGTTACATGAGCGAACGTCAACAAATGGTGATTATGCATAATCTCACTTACTCCCTGTTAAATATACACACAGGGGTACCACAAGGCTTCGTTCTTGGACCCTTACTGTTTTCACTGTACGTAAACGACCTACCAAACATATTGACATCGGCGGAGATGCTAATGTACGCTGATGATACAGCCGTTATTGTTACTGCAGACAATATAAGGGATCTCGAGCATAAAAGTAATGCAAAACTAAAAAATGTTTGTCAGTGGTTTATAGCGAACAAACTAACACTGAATGCAAAGAAAAATAAATACACTATTTTCCACTCCCGTTATCGAGATATAAGTAATGAGTCCGTTTGCAATACAATAAATAACTGCGTGCTTGAGAAGACGAAAGAATTCAAATATCTGGGTGTAATTCTCGATAGCCAGCTAAACTGGCAAAGCCACATTAACTCTGTATGCGCTAAACTGGGATCTGGATGCAGTACATTATTAACCGCTAGAAATTATTTTAAAAGTACTATTCTCCGAATTCTCTATTTCACATTTTTTCATTGTCACCTAACATATTGCATAGATTCATGGGGATGGACTTTTAAAACATATCTAGAACCCTTACGTATACTACAGAAGCGAGCACTTCGAATAATAAACAATGCTAGATATGATCAACACAGCGCGCCATTGTTTCGTAATATGGAAATCATACCATTCGATAATTTACGACAGCAAAAAATTGCACTTACCGTCCATAATGTCATTTCTTATAACCTGCCCTTTCATATATCAATATTTTCATCCTCTTGCCGCCTTACCAGACGTGCCACATTACATAATTTCAATCTTCCGCCTACTAACAATGTTTACGGCAAACGATTGCTACAATTTGCTGGAGTAAAGGTCTGGAATGATATACCATGCCAAATAAAAGAAAGCAAAAGTTTTGCCTGTGCTCTTAAAAAATACTTTCTGCAGAAAAATGAACAGGTACACTAACACACACTTCGTTGTAATCTCCTCTTCGTTATATATAGATTATATGTCTAACAAAATCATACTTGACATGGTATACGTACTTTTATGTATTTGATATTGTATACATACAATCCGTTGTTTGCATGGAACAATGCTGCAAGATACTGCCAATGACTTATCACAAATATGTTTCCTTCTTATATTTTGTTTCGATTTTTTTTTCTTGTATGATTGAAGTGTACTTATAAAATATCTGCTTTGTTAACACAATCTGTTCCTTTAAATGCATATTTATTTAGACCACCTACTAGCCAGTGGCTATGGGTCTAACCAGTGTTGTGTATTTTCATGTAATAAGAGAACTTGAAATAAAATAAAATAAAATAAATAAAAAGGAAAGCTAAACGCTAATGCAGACGCATTGAGCCGTGCGTTTAGTTATTACCTTCTCCACATTTCGGTTTCTCGCTGGCGATTCGGGGCAAAATTTTGTCCTCATCACGGCCTTAGCTGAGCGCTGTCGTCTGCAGTGAGCTCAAGGAGCCAACTTTATGTTCTATTCTATTTTGTTACGTTGTTGTACGTGTAAAAATTTGCGTTCTCATTTTAAGACTCTTGTGTCCCACATGTGCCTCTTCATGTAGAGGGAACGAAATTCCGATAGACAAGTAGCTAGGTATATGTTGTAATATACTTTGTCTTGTGTTCTGTCAGGTGACCGAGGGCACTTGCTTGTGTCGTGTGTTGTATGTTGTCGAACCATTCTTGACAAGTTCCAGAACCGTCGACAAGTGCTGAGACCAGAGAGAAGAAACGAGCGAAGCTGGCCGACAAGTTGTGGCGACAAGCCAGTGGAGCAAGGATCCGTCCTCAAGAATGGGAACAGAGTCTGGAGCTGAGTTCTCCCCATGGCCCTGGAGGCAAACCTGGAGGGACCTGGCGAACGAGCGCGCCTGACATCCGGGCCACGTGGAAGCAGCTCGTCTTTCCGGTGCATTGTCTGGCGGCGGGGTTGCTGTTATGCCTGCGAGTCCACAGCGAACGTCCATGCCTCTGAAAAAGCCAATCTGTCAAGGCCAGCACGCGAGCCCGCCTGACACGAACAACTCAACGGCGTCATCAGGCGGCGGTGCCTTTCTGTCGCGCACGCACAGCGAGCCTGTTCCTTCCTGTCTGGCGAGTCTTACGCAATGCATGGCGACGTCACTCGTCCTTGGCTGCAACCACGCGCAGCGGCTCCGGATTCGATGAGAATGACGTGGCCTAGCGGTGACCCCATTGGAGGATTCTGACCTCAAGGCCAGCGGCGCTTCTGGTTGGACATTTGGTTACTCAAAGAATCCACCTTGTATATATATATAAAAAAAGCCGTGCGGCGTGTCTCGAGTAGCAGACCTATATGTCAGAGAAGAGAGCTCGGCTCTTCGAGTCTCTAAGTTGCCGGCGCCGGTGCCGAATTTGTAACGCTTCTGTATATATGCTGTACATAAACCTTGATTAACTCACCGTCGTCTCATCCGCTCGTCTATCAGCTCTGCGCAGAAGCAGTCGCGAGCTGAGATAACTACGCTACCAAACGACTGGTGCCCTTCCCGGCGGAGTTTGAAGCAGTGGCGTCTTCGGGACCGTGTTGGCGTCGCCGTCCTTCGTAACAGTGGTTGCAGCGGTGAGATTCGTGGCGCCCTTCGTAACATCGTCGGAGGCACGCTTCGTAACAACGCATACCGACAAGTTTTCCTAACCAACACAGGTAGAATGACAGAAAAATCTATAATACAAAGATGGACTGACTATAACTAAACATCACGTTGTAAGAGTGGATAATGACCTCGACAGAGCCAAAATAAGCTGCTCCAACAAAGAGACGAATAAATGGTGCTCGTGAAAGTATGAGTCGGGCATTCGTTAAAACAAAACGCTGAACCATGGTCCCGATGTCATACATACTGAATTAAATGACCACGTTGGAAAGACCCGACATATCGGCCGATGCGATGGAGCCATTGCGGGTCAAACACGTTGAATGACGAAGCAGAAGAGCTTGAACAAATTTTTTGTAAAAAAAGGGGCATTGATAAATTTTTTCAACACCTTTCCTACTAGTTTTGCATAGAGACGTAGGGAAGATAGTAATGCAAACTCTAAACCTAAACGTATTTGGTCTTTTCGATAATACATATGCTGAAATTACTTTCCCCAGACATATTTCTCATTCTCTTTGGAGCTTAATTATAATTTTGGAGTGCAACACCTAAAGATATATATATATTATGGTACGCTTCCCCTGATAGCTCTTCTCGACTGCCTACGCTGCCTAATATTGATGCTAGCTACCTTTAGCATTCGTTGTAGTCTCGAAATATCGCACCATCATGCCTCGAAAACACGAGTCGATATAGCTATCTGTGCCACAGCCTACACACAGTTACAGTGACCGTTATTTTATGCTTTCATCCTTTTCACCTGTCACCGTACCATTTCATCTAAGATAGCACGTCATACATGCCACTTATCGCAACTGAGTCAAGCGCCACGTCCTAGAGGACTTGGCACGGGAGTGTTGGTTGTGGAGCGTGCAAAATGAGTCAATCAAAAATAACTAAACGTATGACCGATTTATTGTACCAATTTATTGGCTGCATTGTTTCTTCTGGTTTATTGTTCTTGTGATTACTGCCGTCCTTACAGAAACCACCACTTCTGACGCTCAACTTGCGGAACAGTTCCAAGGACGTTATCTCCCTGTATCGAGTATGTGACGTTGTGCATACAACTGGACGAACACAGGAAGTAAAAAAGTGCAAACGGAAAGTGTACAATTTCGCTCTTTCCGTTTGCACTTCTATACTTCCTGTGTTAGTCCTATTGTATGCGCGACGTTACATATCATAGACATGCACCAACTCACCCAGCAAGAAGTTCCTTGTGTCAGGTCGGCCATAACAGTTTTTCTCATTGTTTAGCTCGCGCAATAATCATGGAAACCATCTTTTCTGGAACAGAACCAAGGTGTGATGCCTAGAATTTTCGGTTGTTGCCGTTGGCGATTGGCCGGTGAAGTTTTTGCTAAGTCACAATTATGAAGGGGGCTACCACAAAGCTAGTCTACGCCACGTCCGTGACTGCCTTATACGTGCTGTATCAATAACTACAAGAATTTTGTAAACATCCTTCATTCCAAGTCTCCTTTGCTCCAACATGCTACATTTGGTTAGTGACAGAGTCATGAAACTGTCCATTATCCTCGTCGTGCTAAACTAATTACACCCATATTTAACGTGTCATAAAGGTATTTTAGGGGCTTGAAAGATAAGTGAGATGCAGCCATAATGATAGGAAATAAAATGCTTGTAACACGTGTTCGCGCAACTTTGGTGATCCTTTTTCTAGATGAAGTAAACAAATCACAGCATATTCACGGACTGAATGATGATAAGTGGGGAGAAGTGTTCATCAGTACGTAAGCGCTTCCGTCTGTCCGTATGTCAGTTCGTGAGCCCGTGCACCTCTTCGTGCGTTCATCCGTCCATCCGTGCGTCCATCTGCGCGTCCTTCTGTCCATGTGTTCATGTGTCTGTCCATCCGCCCATCCGCGCGTCCGTCCATCTATCCGTCCGCTTATCTGTCTGTGAGTTCGTGCATCCGTTCATCTAGTTAACACTACGAGTACTACCTTCCTGCATATTTTCATCATATATTCATCATATAGAAGTACCACCATCTGGCGGACATTCCAAGGTCTAAACGAGACGTGGCTACCTACTACTACTACAACCACTACTACTACTACTACTACTACTACTACTACTACTACTACTACTACTACTACTACTACTACTACTACTACTACTACTAAATACATTGTGGACGCACGACCCACGGCATAAGGAAAAAACTACATAGACGCTCCTGTTTCATAGCATCGGCATTGCTTTGTTCCACCAACAACTATCACCTAGGGGTGAATTCTGGAACGAAGTGGCTACGTACTACATACATCGGGGACGACTAACCCATGTCTTAAAGAGCTTCGCTTCTAAAACAAGCCGTAAACAATTATTCCACAACAATTCTCTAGGCACTAGTCTTTATCGCATGTATAATGACATTAAACGATTCGAAAAATTTATTGAAGCAACAAAAAACGTGCTGCTGATTAGCTCCTAAGCAGGTGTGAGTTCTAAAATAACAAATACAACGCTCACAGTTAGATATCGAACAACATTCACGCAGAATCAGCAAGACATTAAGGGAAGCAAGAAACTTGGCAAACAAAGTTTCAAAGGGACATCAGAACTTAAGAGCATACGTGTAACGTGACACGCTCAATATACCACGGGTCTAAATCTAATACCAGCTAGAAAGCTGCAGTACCAAAAACAAACAAGGGCGAGGACAATAAAGAAGGTCATAGTGATAAGGAATGGTGGAAGTGAACAAGATAGAACTTAACATTGCCATTTGAGAGAATGCTCACTCCATCACTCATACGTCTATTACAGCCGCATTAGATTTTACGTATGTGTACAAAAAGTTATAGATACCAATCTGTACAACGATTAACATTCAGAAAAATAGCTTTTGTTATACAGCCATGTTTAAAGATATTGTGACCGCATCAGGTGCCCCAGAACAAGATTTGCTCGAGACCAGTGCTGTCTTTGTATTTATTTGAAACAGAATGTTCTTAATTGCAATATGTGTGAATATAAAAGAAATGTTACTTACCTAAAACAAACACTTTGTTGCTTGGGAATACGTGGATCACAAGCACAAGGTATGGCGGACGCACGTTTGAAACACCTGCAATATACCGTTGAAATAAGACAAAGCTGCAGAAAAAAGTCTTAAAAATACTCATAGTATTCTTACGAATTTCTTGGCAGAAAATTTACTATAAAACATGCTCATTCAGTTAAAAAAGTTGCACTTAGTCACCGATATATAATATGTTACGTATGAGTTGAAATGTCCCTATATTGCTTGTTAAACTTGCAGTTTTCGCCTCGAAGTAATGAACGAACAGTACTTCGGCCACACAGACATGAAAATGGTTAAGCTATTGCATTCAAAGTTTCCTTAACTTCTCAACTGCCGCCACGAGATCCGTAAATAAAACGACGGGCAGGTGCCACCACCGTGCCGTCGAAGCAAAGCGTTGGAAACACCTTCATGAGCATCGCGTTGTACTGTCAGCGCAGCGCGTTAAACGCTACAGTTCTAGAGTTACTTGTGTGTGTCTCTTCTAATATAAAGGCAGACATACAAAACATAAACATGTTGTATGGCGCCTCATCTACGCACAATATTTGCGTTGTTAATTGACAATCGCACAACTATGAACGCTAAACCTTGAGCAATAATGGTGGGCGCTGCGGATGGGGTTGGCCGTTTTGTGCCGTTTGGGATATCGTTAGGGCGGACAAACCGACAAATGTACCGACAGACAGACAGGCAGGCAGACAGACAGACAGACAGACAGACAGACAGACAGACAGACAGACAGACAGACAGACCAAAATTTTTCCGCCGAAGGTCCCTAAGAAAGACTATAATATATCGTCTCTAAAATCATTCCTTATGGCACAAGGGGACCACACACCCATAATCTACTAAAATATTTTATAAAGTTAGCCACACTTTTCATAATTCAGCGTTTCCAGCTCTTCATAGTCAATAAATTTAATTATTCTAGCGAGTGATTCGGAATGTTTCGTCATCTCCTTTCATCAGCTCTAACCTTTTACATACCAAGTCAATTTTGAAAAAAAACTTATGTTTTTTTTTAGTTTACATGACTTTGTACATTTAGTTTTGCTTTGTCGTGCATCGTAACCTCTTTTTGCAGTCTCAAAATAATCCTATATTCTTTTTTATTTGTCCTCATATTGATTACTTAGGAATGACGATACTTAAAAACACTTTATTCCGACTTTTTACTTGATGCAAGGTAGTTTTTACTTGACAAAAGCTAGCAATGCCGTGGAAGCTGTCGTCTTGTGAAAAGTAGTTGCTGCCTTGAAAACCAGCCTACTTAAAGTGTTCGCACCAAGTGACATTTTCAATTGTAACACTTCTCATAACTACAAGCCTTCGTTTTTTCCTGAATATATGTCGTTTTGAGAGCCGTAGCAGGCGGGGTACCTTAGTGGCCCTCCCCCCATCCCACCCTGAAATTTCGGTACAGAGGGTGTTGTAGTGAACAAAAAAAGTTGCTCAAAATATCAAGGCCCTCAGCAAGTTTTCTACCTTCCTCCGCCCCCTCTGCTCCACACACCGGCCTCTAAAAAAATTCTGAAAAATGGCATGCTATTTCTACTCAGCTATTTAGATACACAACATTTCATAATAAAAATTAGAATGCGCAGGCTTGGGCAGTAGTATCTTTCCGCAACCTAACGCATTCCAGTTGGCACCCTCACAAGAACACACTTATTGCGTCAATGCACGCTTTACAGTTAAGCAGAATAAAGTCGGTGGGTCGCGTGTTTGTTTCGCCACAAGCGCGAAGGAATTATTTCGTTAAAATCTGCAGGCTGCAGGTTTGAGACTCTGGGCACTCTATTTATCAATATTGTAGTGGAGCATACGCACTATCAATAAACGTTATCACAATATTTTCGGTGACCAGCGTTTATTATTATTTCTTTGGTAAATTTCTGATGTCTAAACGTGGTCGCTAGGATAATAATCAACGCGAAATAAATTTCGTCCATCCGCGCCACAGCAGCATGTTGCCGTAACTGTTACGCTAGACAACTAACTCAGTGAAACTCGATGAATGTTCAGAAAGCGGTGTCACTTCAGTGATGTCTGTAAGAAAGAAAGTCTTACGAATAACAGCATGAATATTACGGATGAATGTACCCTATACGATGACAGGAAGTTCTTACTTAAATAACTGCCACTGAGTTGCTGTCACGAACTTAAGGGAAGTGTTTCAGATTTTTTCATTAAATAAAAGCAAGAACCTACGTTATTAACGTCGCTTATTCCTCTTTTGGAAAATCAGTATAACAGGAATGTAAAACGTGTCTTTAACGAGGTAGTTCCACGTTCACTGTGCGTCGTTTCCCGACAGAGGCGAAGAAATAAATAAAAAAGCAAGAATTTTCAAATTTCAATGTCAGCAAGAAGCTCGAATGTTGCTGCACACAACTCAAGCACAAAGCACGCAAGAAATAAGCCCACACGTGACGAGCGCCGACATACAACTGTCACAGCTTTACACTTACAGCACGCTGCTCAATAAAACGAAACACGCATGAAATGAATGCACAAGTATACGCCTGAACGACCACTAACAACTGTCATAACTACTTCTTCGTGTGGACGCAACGCGTTCCTTTCGTAAACGCGGATGGGGCAGCAATCGAAGTGATCTTCGTGCTCTGTTTAACGACTAATTTTAAAGCAAACTTGGCATAGAAGCACAACAGGTACAAGGTTCCTAATCCCGAAATAAGAGCACGCGCGAATGAGCAATAACGCCTTAAAATACCTATATGGATTTAGACCATGTCTTGTTGCGGCACGCACGCATCGCAAAGCATAGGGTGGCGCGGGACTTCCACCTTTAAGCGTGCGCCCCTAACGCGCGGTCCTCGCGCCATCTTACTATTGAGGACGAAAACTCGCTAAAGTTGCCAATGGACCCCCAATGGTACATAGTGTATATAAATGACTTTTCTTTAGCACTCTTGACGACGTACGCTTCTTTGACCTAGTGATTAACGTCACGCGTTGCGGATCGAGAGGTCGCAGTTTCGAAGCCCCTCAAAGAAACATCTTCGTCTCTTTTCTTTTTAGCAATTCGTTAGTTTACGTTTTACTAAGTCATATTCATGACGGAAATCTGCCAGAGCCGTGGTAGACCATAGCACAAAACACTTTCGTGTTAAAAAGCCTTCGAAGATAGGCCTTAGATATTTTTGCATTAAAATAACGAGTCATTACCCTCTCAATACGGGAACTTGTATCATTTCACTTACATCCTCCGAAGAAGGCTGGTCCACCAGCCGAAACTGTTAGGATTAAATAAATATTTTATTGTTTTGTTTCCTATACTGCACTATTCTCGAAGTTTATAACTATATAAATATATATATATATATATATATATATATATATATATATATATATATATATATATATATATATATATATATATATATATATATATATTTATATATATATATATATATACATATATATATATATATATATATAAACACGCTCACAGAACCCGAAGAGGCATTGTTGGATGCACAGAGACGCTCCGAGATCGCGTATGCTATCGTAGTCTATGCACGACTACCGCATTCACTCACCCCCTACATTCAGTGTATTTTGTATATGTCTATGTGCTAGTTACGTGTGAGCAAAGACTTCGCTTCTTGAGAACATGAACATTCTAAAGAAGTACTTTGAAAAGTAAACTCACAGGGCGAACAAATAGACGTGCCTTTCTCAGCGCTAATCGTCACACGGCACACTCTCAGAAACATCACGCTGAATTTAGTTTCCACTGTGATGTCCTCACTAAGTTTCCTTGAAGATCATTCGGTGTAGTTGAGCAGCATCCTGTGAGCGGTATAGGCTAGAATGAAAGTCGTGGAACTGCACTTGCTTGTAAGAAAGGCACTTATTGCAGCGTCTTTCCCAGTGACTATTTCCGTATAGAAATTCCACGCCCCCTCATAGAGTACTCGACGGTCATCGATCGATTGTAGTCTACTCGCATCGAGTGGACTACAATGTGGTTCTAACGTAGCGAGACAACACGGGAAGTTGTGTGCCAAGTGAAGCTGTGTTTTCTTCCCGGTTCTGTGGGCACGCGCACAAGAAGAAGCTCGCTGAGAACGGAACAATGGTTTTGTGGGCGATGAACGCAGGGATGTGCTATCAATTCCTTTCAAAGGACGCTAAAAATGAGATTGGCATTGTTCGCAAACGTTGTGTTTAAGTCTTCGTGCTCTGTCGGTTGAAGTGACAGAGTTTCATGTTGTTCGCGACTGTATTGTTTAATTTTTTTTTCTGTCAGCTTGTTGAGTGCTTACAAAAAAGCTTATATGACTGCAGAGAAATATAACAAAATGAAGTTGTGCTAATGACACTGATGTTTCCTGTAGGTTACCAGCAGAAACTTAAGAAGAAAACGAAGATACAGAGTGTGATAATTTATCGAATGTTTTATTCTAACAAATTATTTCCATATAATCCCTATTAGTAGCCAAGCTCCCAGACAGTATTCTATTCAAAAGTGCATAAAGTAACTTAAGTACTTAATTAATGACCAAGCTGAAAAATACATTTGCTTTACGAAAACCATAACGTGTCCCTCAAAAATTACGTACATAAAATGCCTTACAAGTGCCGCACCCAGCTCCAAGAGTACGCCAGTCTTTTTTACATCCCATGGTCCGTTTGAGTAGCGAATCAGATGCTAACCATGGGTAACTTTCCAAGCCATTCCTTTCTCTTTCTCTCTTGTTTTCAATCAACACGTCTGTTTCAAAAGGGTTATCTAGAACTGAAGCAATAAATAATTGCTGAAGTGACTTCACTCAACGAAAAAGGCAGCACTCATACAAATCGGTAACTATGAACTTATGCGAATTTTCATATACACGAATGGTTAAAGGAAAACTAATCAGATTAGTCTAATATTAACAAATATGATAGTAATAATAATAGTATACATCTAATAAGTCTCTGGGGTGTCATCTCAAAACAGCAACACCCCTAAACCACGATACGAATATGAGAGACGTCATAGGAGAGGCCTCCAGAAATCATGGCCATATGGTGTGCTTTAACACTCGCTGACATCGCAGTGTACAGCCTTCATCTAAATGTGACCACCGCTGCCGGGATCAAGCCCGCGACCTCCAGGTCAGCAGCTCAGCAACGTAACTCTCCAGCGCAGCAGACTCCCCGCGAAAATGGACGCGTTGGACCACAACCATGCAATGGAAAAGTTACCACTGTTATTGTTTTTAAATCTTTCAGTTCATATAGGCGAAAAACAAACTATGTACAAAAGAAGGTATATATAAGCAGGTTGAAAACTCGTACTCGTGTTGGCCGCCCGTTTCTTTGTTTTCATACTATCCTCTTATGAACCATTAAGTTACGGTCGATTGCTGTTGACGCCTTGAATGTAGGAGTTGTTCAGCAATACCTTATGTATCGTGTTGATAAATGACGGAGGCAACAGCAGGGTGCAAAACAAGAAAATGCCTCGTTTTATTGCATGCGCTGTATTTATACCTTGGTAGATGTACATTGCGCATGTGCGGTGCCGTATCGGTTGTAGGGGAATAACACGTGCCCGATACACCTTATACTTTCGTTGGTTTCTCGTAAAGTGCACAATTCGTGCTAGGAAAAGTTCCACATACTTCTTTAAAGACAAATAATTTATTTAGATATTTAACATAGCCACATTTTCTTCATCTGAGGTTTGGTCAGTGTACCAACGAAATTTTCTAGCACTGGGTCATTAGGCTCTGTGAAACACATTTCTGTAGCATTTTATTTGTGTTGAATACTTTAGTACATTATCCTTATTTTTGTATAATCAGTTTTTCCTTTTAATAAACTTTACTCTGGTTTGTTAATATGCGTCAGAGCCAAAGGTTTCTTCGTCAATGGACTATGGGTTATTGGACGACATCAGTAGTCTAAGGTGCATGGTCAGTGGGTTCACTCTGACTACGTTTGTGATCTTTCTAAACCGTACTCGTTTTGTGCACTTCCTTGTTGTGGTTAATAGTGCTTAGTCACACGAAATACAAAGACTTTACCATCTAATGAATTTTTTTCTTGAAGGGAAACTCAGCAGGCTCCGAAATACAAAAAAAATCGCAATATTCCGTCCCTATATATTGTTCTTCTAGCGAACTTCTGTGACGCAGACAGAAGTTTCCGTGACGTCTACAGCGTACATGCTCTCGATTCATTTTTTTGTAAATTCAAGTGACCTTTATTCAATTTTTCAAGTTTAATATTTCCAAAAACAAAGTACAAAATCTAAGATATACAGACGAGGGTCCCAGAGCCAGAGACTTTAGTGGGACCCTCGGTTTGTCGATACAAATCGACGGTAAAATTTATACCGTCGATTTGTATCGCAAGACATCACAAGTGATTTGTCTACTGCACTGCTTTATCATGCAGCCGCCGATACGTTCTTCTTTTCTCGCATGAATATCATGCACTATCAAACGATCAAACTTCATTTTTTGTGTTTGCAACTGCACAAGCTACAATAACAGAGTGCAGCCAAGAAGTGCGAAATTTAGGTAGGCTCTAGCGCTTAGTGCTGATATTATTCACGTGCAATCAAGAACTAAGGGGCGAGAAAGATGCATTGTGCGTATGAAGGAGAGGAGAAAATCACCCCTTCGTCTTTAAATGAGCGGTGGTGAGTGGCCCTTTAAGTCGCCTAATCAGGTCCTCATGTATTGAAACTTAGCCACGTAATAAGATCTCTTCACTTTACAACTGAAATTCCCATTTGAATCACTCTGGAGATTAGGATCAATATGCTCCTTTATCCTGACGCAAATCTACTCTGAAATGGCTCATATGGAAGTTATATGGTAAATGTGTTTTTCCGCATGGTAGCTTCAAGTGGCAATTTCTTTCCCACACCCCTCTTCTGCCTTGGTCTGCTTCAGAGACCTTGCCCTTGCGACACCACTTACCGTCACAACAGCCCTCTAGCTATGATTAGTTTGAGACCACTGGTCGGCAACACCACTAGAGAACTGAAAAATTGGCTTCATCTCTTTCATTATGGAATATGCTGCTTAACTTTCCACCGTGCAATAAACAACACATGAAACTAGACTCTAAGTCAGAAGTGTTTAAATTTATAACTAACGTATTTTTCCTTCGTAACCTTGAAAGTCGATTTATTCTTACCTTCTAGCATTACACTGTATTCTGGTTTTTGTCAAATAGCTGTACTATGTATCCCGTTTAGATACCAGAAAAAAAATATATTTTACAGATACCCGGCTCTTCTAATAACTGTAGTGTCATGAGTCTCAGGTTCAATTTTTACGGTTAGAAAAAGGCCAGCCTTCTCGATTTCTTTTTCTGGCTTCAGAATCAAGTTATTTAGGTTTTTCACAACGTTCTGCTGATAAATTAGCACCATCTACTTCCTTACGATGCTATACAACGACTGGTCCTACAAAAATTTTCCCTCAGCCCTCCCCTAGCGTTTCATAAAGCTGAATCGGTGGATGGTAAACAATATAACCTCCCATTTTGTTAGTTCTGCAGTAACATTTAAGTTAGAAATAAGTTCATCATAGTTGAGTGTCGTTGTCGCGAGAATAGTTGACGCGAGCACCAATTACAACAATGCGGAAGCTTTTCGCGAACAGTAAAGACCATCCCCAAACCTCAAAAAAAAAAAAGCCTGGAACTCTTGCAAAACAGCACTGGGATGCATCGAAACAATATAAAAAAACACTAGTAGCAAGCAAGGTAGTAAACAACCATCACACTTATCTTTTTTACTCCATAATATACTCGTATAGAGGAAAAACATGCTTTGCGCGGAAGACACACGACCTGGAGAGTTTTCGTTATTGGGATGGAATGTAACGCGAAGTAAAACCGGAACCTAGCAAGAGGAAGCGGCACAGACACTGCAAGTGAAACGCCTCTAAACGCACTAAGTTAGGTGACAGCGTCAATAACAAGGTGTTTTCCAAGGAGCACTTCAAGATAGGAGGCCTACAGGACGCCTCAATTTCGTTAAGAGCTCGCCTCTTCTGCAGAAGCCACATAGTGCACCTTCAGGACTACAAACACTACGCTGAAAGCCAAACTAAATACGAAGCAATCACCACAGAGAAGGTAACTAAATAAAGTTGGACTAGGTAGGCTGTTAAATTAGGAGATGGGAACACGGAAGGCTAATGATAAAACAACGGAAGGATTGCACGTCGTTTCCGGGGGCGCTTCAACTTTTGTTAGCCATTGAAGCACTTTTCCAGTGAAAGGTTTAGCTTTAGCGCTTGCTCAGCAGAACGCTGCAAATTTATTGGTGTTACGCTAGCTACCCGCACCATCTGATAGCTTCTTATAGCAAGGCTATTCTCTCAAGTGACGAAGTCGGAAATGAAAGTTGTCTTCTCCGGCGCAGTTTATGCCAGGTGAAAACATCCAACCATACAGCGAGGTATAGTGCGCAGCTGCACGTCAGCAATACCGGAACCTTCATCCGTGTTCTTTTGCTATTTTTAAACCTGGCTTTTATCTTTTTAGCATAAATCAGGCTTAACATGGTCTGCAATCAAAGGAGGGAATTTCCCTGCCAATGCAGGTAACTATATAACCCAATGAGATTTTGTAATTATGTTTACAAAGAATGTTAACTAAACTACCCAAATCTGCAACTAGCCAAAAAGTTTTTGAACTTGTCATATTTCACGTCATGCTTGACGTTCTAATGGAATGTTTGAAGTTGAGAAGTTCATTGTAAGAGTGCACTCTTTTCATGTTCTTCGGACATCGCTTGAAAATGTGTGATTTTGACTTTTGCGAAAGAACATTTCACCATTAGCGGGCCTCACATCACAGGATTTCAAACTAGCAACATTATCTTTCTCAATAGATATAGTATACTGTGGTAATGTAGCTTGCGGGTAAATAAACAGCCAGATTTTATTAATGACAATCTTATCTTGACTTTGTGAGCTTCTCTGAATGCATTACTTGTCTGGCCTAACTCCTCTCTTTTTCTCTCTCAAAATGATATAGAAGAAAACTTGCACTGTCTTGCAGGCATTTGCATCAAAATAGTAATTAACACTGAGCAAGGCAGACAGGGAGCGAGGTCTACTTGAGTTGAGGCATCTGGTTTGCTACCCTACACTGAACAAAACACATGAGCGGTATGTACCGCAGAAGCCGTGTTCCTGATCGATTTGCATGACATAAATTCATACCGGGTTAAAGGATAGATGTCAAGTACACATAAAGTGAAGATGTTTCTATGACCAGTTTACTTGGTTCTCACCGTCGACAATTCGCATATTAATATTCTAGAGACTTCGATACATATCAGCGCCTACCACTTAATCCTGCAAATCTTTGGGAAAGTTGGTGATTTATTATAGTATTTGACAGCGCAAAAGAGTACAAGGACAAGAAAGACAACAACGCCAACAAGCGCCAGCTTAGAACTGAAGTTTATTTTGAAAGAACAAAATATAAAAAAATAATGAGAGCAAAAAAAACTGGGAAAGACAACAAAAAAGTAAGCTGAAGTTTCATGTCATTTTCTTTTTTAAAGGTGCTTGCAACCTTTTTCTTCGTCTTGTTTCTTTTGTGCTCTCTCCTTTTTTGGAAATCAGCTTCAGTTGTATGTCGGCACTTGTGTGTGTCTTTTTCTTGCAATTGAGTTTTATTGCATGGTGAGATATTATAACAGTACCTGTATATGTACATCTTTCTTTCAACGAAAATCACTTTCTGTAGTATTGTTCAAAGGTCGGTTAAACTGCACTTTCAATGCAAATAGATTGGATGACAGCATAGTAATAAATAGGCTTGCATCAAATGTTTCTACCGACTCGTAAAGTTTGATTAAAACAGCAGAGAAGGACACAGTGAAAAAGTGTTTGCTGCGCCAATTTTTACTTAGCTCAGATTCAGTACTCAGCACAATAAAAAAGGCGCGCATATTTGTTTATATCTTTTACAGTTTTCATGAGGCATAAAGACAAAGAATTCAAACAAACTTTGAGGTTCTGAAAATGAAAGTAAAACTACGATTGGCAAAGCGACCACCAGCCAGACAAGAACGAAACAATAAGTAGCTTCAAGTGTTTTCGGCGCGAACCACACGGCACACCACACTTAAGCGCAAAGTATTGCCTTTCGTAAAATATATAGCGACGGGAAATTGGTATGATTCTATCCATAAAAGGTTCCTGTATTTGTTCTGTGTTCCTCTGTTGCGCCGACGTAGAGATCCCGAGGTAGTGGTTTCCCCAGAGGGTGGACGAAAAGAAGGTACCTGACAGCCTCCTCCTTCAGTCGTGATAGCACGACTTTTTCACCCCTATGAAGCGCATTCGTACACTATGACTCACTAGCTCTACAGCAATCACTGCTCCGACTCTAACATAAAGAATTTTTTCTTTCAGGTATTTAGTCAATGGCTTCACTCAGACCACTTAGCCATTTCGCTGCTTCGTGCAACGCCTTTACATTTTCTTTTAAATTGAAAATTGCCTTTGAGACGAGCACGATAAAGCTGCCTTCTCCTGTACCGCTCATGTTGCACAAGATAAAATAAAAACATGGCCACACTTCGCGTCAGGTGCCGCTGCGTGGAAGAGAAAAGACGAGGGGTCACTCCATGAGCCACAGGTTAAACGAACAAAAAATCAAACAGCATCAGATTGGGCATTGTGTAAATAGACATTAGCAGCCCGTTCTTGGATGCAAAAGACGTAACAACTATGACAGATGTTAGTTCACACTTGTCCAGTGTATACCAATGTGTTGTTTTCGATCATCCTTCTTTGTGGTGCAGGGGTGCGCTTAAAGTATCAAGGTGCTTGTCGTTCTTCGAGCGATATCCTAATTTGTTGCTATCGCATTCACTTACTACTACATACTAGTTACGACGCTGTAAGCTTACTTCTCTTTTCGCGATATTGTCTAACTGTACCTAACAATAGCTTATGTGTAGAGTGCTTTGTTGTACTGAGTAATAAAGTCAGTTTGCCTTCAAGGTTTTACTTGTTAGCAGATCTACTAGACCAGCCAAACAAACAAGCGGTCGCTCGAAAATGTGCGCAGAGAGAAAATGGTGTTCCCAAGCCAGTTCTATGCACCTCTCTCGTTATGATGAAAATCAAGTCCTTATTACGAATGCTTCAATCCTCCATAATTTATTTATGCATGACAACTTCTGCTGGCTGAGTCATTCCATACATGTAGATCCTATTGTAACAATATTAACGCGACAGCGCTAAAGATCTCGTTTTGAAGAAATTCCTATGTCGGCGTTGGTGTCGGCGTTGTTGGTTGTGAGCGGAAAAACATCATATTGCCTGTGGCCAAAAAATCAAGAAAGATGCACATGAAATACATACCATAAATATCCTGGTCAGAGCGAGGTTCGAACGCAGTCTCTCTGCGTGGCAAATAAGTGTTTTTCCACAGAGCCACAAAAGTTGTTGAAATTGCTACGCAAAAAAAAAACACTCTATAAATGTCGCGTGGTGAAAGGGGTCTCAACAAAGACCAAATTATAGTGATTTTCGAGGTCAGTGGATCTAAATGAAATCGCCTGAGTACGTTCCTTCGAACACTTCCGTCATTTAGGCTAAATTACATGCTTGAAAGATGCGCTGGTTGTTTCCAAATGAATTCTGAAAATTGCCTCGATGCGTTCACCTGGCTTGTCAGAATTATTGGCAACACTGCCTGTGTTACGTCATATTTCGCATGTGAACTGAAGTGATGGAGCCGATGGAATTGCTAACTTTGGTCACTAAAGCGTTACCTGTGTGTTTACAAGGCGACGGCGGTGGTTTTTGGCACAAAAAAAGCTTCCTTCTTTCCTCTGTGGTGCTTGGCCGGCTCTGCTCGGCGCGGTCGCCTCTGCTCCGAATGCCTGTTCGTCCCGGGTTTCACAGTTTTGAAATTCCGCGCCGGCGAGACAAGTATGGGACTACTGGTTCTTACGAAATGGCACGTCATACGTAGACAGTTCACTCGGTTATATTTCAGTTTTGGTATTGCGCATTTTTGCTTATTAAATAGTATTTACAAACTTGCCGAGCATTTCGGCTATCGGGCTCCTAACAAAAGTGCCTCAGTAACATAGAACCACCATTATTGTGACATTATCAAAATTTCCGGATTTGGCTTTAATGCATGATATGTTACATCAAATACAATTGTGTTTCTTGTCGCAGAAGCGCAGAAACATGTCAGGCGTCAAAAGTTGGCAACTGAGCGAAAAGTGGGTGCTTAGAAGACCCACTCATTACAAAGCGCTCAGACATGTTCAATCATCATGAACAGCAGAACCGTCAACAAAATGAGGAGCTGCGAAGGTTCGCGTGTTGCCCAGCGAACACAAAGCGAACCCTTGATTCGCAAAACAAATAACTATGACATAGTGGGCAATTAAGAACTCTGTTTGCAATAGGCATTCAATGATACTTTGAAACGGCCCATGTTACGAGCACAGTCTCACGTTTTCGTACAGCACGGTTGAGGTCTGCACGAAGAACCGAAGCAGGGTAGCGTTTGAGAAAGCGGTGCACACGAGGCCCGATTACGCTATAGCAATCTACAGTTAAAGGCGAAGCTCAAGCGTTCTCCAATGTCTTTCTGTTTTTAAGCATAATAGAGACAAGTAGTTCCCCTTCACTCTGCTGAAACTTTTTTTTCTTCTGTATGTGTAAATGTAGAAAGACTCTATAAATTTCAGGGGCCACTGACAAGACGTAATGGTGGCCACATGCTCTATATAACTTGCATCTCTCCAAGCAATGGACATTCAAAACACTTTAAATTTTACACGGCTGTTTTTCTCGCAAGAATTGTTAGTTAAAAACATGTCGCAGCCTTCAGGTGTTATTAACTCGAAATCTCACGAATCACAAGGCATAATATGTGCGCGACACTTGCAGTAGTGCCTTGCGCCAGTTTTGAGGCTGACAAAGACACACACTAAGTCACCAAGTTCTGTTGCACGTGCAGAACTGGAACTACCACTAAACTTACTCAGCACAGCGCAACTAATAATGGTTAGAGAGCTGCAAACGTACAGTTACCCCAGCCCCTATATTTTCAGCAAATACCTCCCAGATATAAGGCTAGAATGTCCTAAACGTCAAATCCGAAGTGCGACTTAAATCGCATTCTGTGGCAGTGCCTCGCGCTGAACGCTTGCTTCGTGTCTGCTGTCACCGAAGGCGAATAGATCAACCACCTAAGGAACCCTGACAGGACCCTACAACACCTCGCCGTCCCACCCAAAAGGTGGCTGGTGAGCTCCGACTCCCAATCCCCACAAGGGTGGAACCACCGGGTCGGCACCCGTATGAGGTGTCCAGGCTCCTTCAGGACCTTTAATAAAGCTCATTCTCGTTCTCTCCGTACCGTATTCGTGTTTCCTCCACGCCTATTTTGGATAGACATAAGCAGTTTCTGCTGGAACCGGGAGCTAGATCCAAGAGTGCATCGTACGCCAATTCATCGAATATTTGAGCACCATTTTCAGCAGGCTTCTTTCAGTGCGAATTCATGATTTCATCTGGGACGGCTTCGTTTTCTACCGTAGTAGATTATGGATCACCCTAAACCATTAAACAATTTTAACACGAAAGTATTTTATACCAGCCTCTCCAAAACTTTGAAATTACGTTGAAAATACCCACAGTAAGACGACAAAGAAAAAGTTCCGCCAACGGGAGTCAAAATTATGACCTTGGCAAGCGGCAACAAAGACGCAACACGCTATCTACTGCGCCACAGCCACATGATTTGCAAAACTTTAAAAATACATCTTTTATGTCTACCACTCTCCTTTCGTGGTGTTCTTGGCAAAGTGCAGTGAATGATTCCTTCAAGACTTTGTTTTTAGGCGTCTGTCTTACTCGGCGTGTTTACAATAGGAGAGGTGCAATTTTGTCAGCGCCTAACACAACCCCAGGCGGTGACCCTCACCAAGCATCGGCGTTGCTCAAAGCATCCATCGATACCGAAAATACACACCATCTTCCCAAAGAGAACCCTGATGGGATGCAAAGCAGTAGCGTTACTGCGCTGGGCGCTGAGAGATTCGTTTGAAACGATCGCTGGCGTTGGTATGGCGATGCCTCGCGCGTCAGATTTCTTGTACGTGAACCGATGAGTCGGCGCTTTAGCCAGCGGTGGTCGCTGTAGCGGAGCGAGCGGCGGTAGTAGCTGGTATTTTAGGTAAACGGAAACCGATATCAACGTTGGCCGCCGTGCGCGTGTAATGTTGCGCAATGACTTTTGCAGCAGACAGATACCGCCTTAAGTACCATAAGGGCAAGAATATGGATGTGACTGGCGCCTTGTTCAGATTTGCCGCAAGCAGTGCCAGCAAAAGTAGAATCAGCCTAGTGCCTGACAGTATTTCAGTGTTTTTCACTGACAGCCGATGAAATCGCCAAAGCGTCCTGGTCTTATTCATTTATTTATTTATTTATTTATTTATTTATTTATTTATTTATTTATTTATTTATTTATTTGCACATACTGCAGCCCAATAGGCTATCACAGGAGTGGGGCTTTTTAACATGATAATACAAACAAGACAATTCAACACTGAAATATAAAAAAACAAAAACAGAGGAAAAACAGTAATAACACTCTTAATAATCAAAGCTCGATTGCATACATTCATTCACGAATTCATCTAAAGGCAGTGATCTGGTTGACACAGGCCAACTATTTCATTTTTCTGTAGTGTGCGGAAAGAAGCTGAACTTAAATAAGCTAAAACGCGGACGAAATGATGTCAAATTAAGCTTGTGGCTATTTCTCGTGGGCTTCAGTTTATCGGGAGACAAATATTTCTTAGTTAATGTGTAGCGTGAGGTATTGAGCAGAATATGTAGCAACTTTAGGCTTTCTAGATCGCGTTGCTTGGACAGAGTTTGTTGACATAACGTAGCAAGCTGAGAGGAGGGTGAGAAGTTTCAGTGGTAACGTCGGGAAATGAAACAGGTGGCTTTCTTTTGAACCAATTCAAGTGCGTTTACGTCGGATAATTTATGAGGGTTTGATACAGGGCAGGCATATTCTAGGGTGGGACGGACGAGTGCTTTATATGTGAGTAATTTTGTTTCGCGTGCAGCATCTTTAAACGTTCGATTTAGATAGCCCAGTTTCTTTAATGCATTATTGCAAGCGCATTCATATGTTTAGACAAATATATGTTGGCTGTGAATATGAGGCCTAGGTACTTGTAGTCGGACACATGTTTCAGGAGCCAATAAAAGAGTAGTCAAAGAGAGAAATAGAGGTGCGTTTCCAGAAAGAGTGACTGTTTTAACAAAATTTATGTTCATTTGCCATGTGTAGTACCATCTACAAAATTGTACAAAAGAATCATTAAGTAAAATGTGGTCCTCATAGTTATTGTTACGATGGGGCGTGTTTATTAAAGAACGAATGGTGAAAGGTAGCCGCGCCAACACCAAGCTGCTTCCAAAACAGACGACTTCGTTCTCTTCCTTTCTTCACACGTTGCCGCTTCAGCGTAACATTCCCCCTTCCCAGACGAAGTCCACTGGGCGAGCACCAGTCACGAGGATGAAAGTGCTTTAGGCGGGTGACGTGACCAAGCTGCGCCTGCCTAGAACTGTAGCCACGAGATACGAGGAGAGCGATTGAATTCGCCACATCACTTAGGCGATCGACGATGACAAAAGGACCGGTGCAACGAGCCAGGAACTTCTGGTACAGGCCGCGCTTGGAAAAGGGTGTCCATAGCCATACTGATTCTCCTTTTTCGTACGACACGTTCTTGTGCCGTGAATCATAGGCGAACTTGGAGCGGTCTTCGGTTGCCAACGTACGGAGATGAGCTAGGCGACGTGCTTCCTCCGCGCGGCAGAGACTCCGGGCAATAGAAGAGTCCTCATGCGCATGAAAAGGTAGAATGGTGTCAAGAAAGTGTCGGGGTGGTCTGACATGAAGATAGAATGAAGTATAGCCAAAGGTTTCATGCTTTGCCGTGTTATAAGCGTAGGTTATAAATGGGAAGATGTCAACCTAGTTCTTGTTCCTGGAGTCAGCGTACATTGAGAGCATGTTGGTAAATGTTTTGTTGGTGCGCTCGACGAGACCATTTATCTGCAGGTTGTATGGGGTCGAGTGGCGAAACTGGCAAGTACAAAGACGCAAGAGATCTTTTACAACATCGGCTACAAACTTTTGACCACGATCACTCGGAATACTCCAAGGCGGGCCACAGCTCAGTATCACAGAAGAGAGGAAGAACCTCGTTACATCAATGGCCGTGGCTGTTGGTAGCGCTTTGGTTTCCCCATAACGTGTCATGTGGTCGACGCAGACTATAAACCAGCGGTTCTTGTTCAATGAGCGCGGAAATGGGCCGGGAAGATTCACTCCAACCATTTCGAAAGGAAACGAGGGTGACATCAAAAGGTGGAGGGGATTAACCGCGGTAGTATTCGGTCGCTTGAATTGCTAGCATTTATCACAACTGGCCACATACTTTTCTGTATTGCGTCGCACGGTAGGCCAGTATAATCGGGCCAGCAGGCAGCTGTACGTTTTGGTGAACCCCAGCTTCCCCGCTGATGCGTCGTCATGCATAGCAAAGAGTACGTGCATTTTCAAATTCTTGGGGACCACTAAAAGATAGCGGGAACGATTAGCCGCGTCATTTTGTTTGTAAAGCAAGCTATCTCGGACGATAACGCTATGGCTACTTATCGGTTGAGCGGCGGAACAAAAGAAATCATCCAAGATGCGGTCGTTGCGCTGTTCTTCCCTGAAGGTAGCGAGGTCAGGAAAAGCATTATCGTCAATGGCAGCTAGAAAATCGTCAAAATTGTCGGTGTCACATAGAGTGGTTGGTAGGAGAAGCCTCGAGAGACAGTCGGCGTCTGCATGATGGCGGCCACTCTTGTAGCATATTGTAAAGTTAAATTCCTGCAAACGTAGCGCCCATCGCGCGAGGTGACCAGGAGGGTCATGGAAGGTGACGGAGAGTCACCAACTATAGTGAATGGTAATCAGTCACGATCGTGAGGTGCCACCCGTAGAGATATGGACGAAACTTATGCACAGCAAAAACCACATGCAGCGAGGCACTCTTGTTAAGTAACGGTGTAATTCTTCTCGGCCTTGCTCAACGAACAACTTGCGTAGGCGATGACATGCTCGGCGTCATCGAAGCGCTGGATGAGCACGGCACCGAGACCAATTCCACTCGCGTCGGTGTGCACTTCTGTCATGGCAGACGGGTCGAAATGGTGCAGTATGGGCCCAGGCGTGAGAGTGAATTTAAGTTCCCGAAACGAGGCATCACACTACGCTGTCCAGATAACATTCTTATCTTTGCAAAGCACTGAAGTCAGTGGGTAGGCAGTATCAGAAAACTTGGGCACCAATCGGCGGAAGCATGAACAAAGACCCAGAAAACTCCTTAGTTCGCGTTGTGACTGCGGTTGTTTGCAACAGGTAACTGCAGCAACCTTCTGAGGGTATGGGCGCACACCATGTTTGTCTACAAGATGACCAAGTACAAGTGCTTGTTGCTGACCGAAGTGGCATTTCTTGGAGTTCAGGGCAAGAGCAGCTTGTTCAAGGCGTGTTAAGACAACGTCAAGTCGATGGTTGTGTTCAGCAAAAGTGCGTCCGAAAATAAGGATGTCTTCGAGGTAACATAAACAAATCTCCTAATTGAGATCACGCAGTACCATGTTCATAAACATTTCAAATGTCGCAGGGGGTCGCACAAACCAAACGGCATGACACTGAATTCAAACAAACCATCTGGCGTGACAAAAGCGCTTTTCTCTTTGTCGGCGGAATGCACAGGTACGGGCCAATAGACCAATCGGAGGTCCACAGAGAAGTAAGATGCCGAATGAGACAATCGATGATGTCGTCGATGGGGGGAGTGGTCACACATTGTTTTTCGTCACTGAATTTAGACGCCAGTAGCCGACGCAAAACCTAAAAGACTCGTTTTTTTTTCTTCATGACGATGACCGGTGCAGCCCAGGGGCTAGAAGAATCTTGGATGACGCCCTTAGCCAACATGTCTTCCATATGTTCGGCGATCACCTTGCGCTCCGATGCAGACACGTGGTATGGTTTCTGCCTTATAGGATGCGCGGACCTTACGGTATGCGCGGACCCCGTGTCAATCCTGTGGCGAGCCCGCGTATTGGGAACACGAACGTAGGTAGCATCCTGGGTGAAATAAAACAATGAAGCATGCCTGCTAAGGACGCTGACCAGAGTTTCAAGCTTCTCAGAGGGCGGTGCCTTGCTAATCATGTTCAAAAACGGTGAAGACTCTTTGGGGACACCAGGGCTAGTCTCACGCGCACGGGATTCATTCGAGGCGTGATTGCCTAAGGCGTCGATATGAAGGCTCGTATCCACTTCAAACGAGGCAACTCGCATACCGCTTGGAAGCACAACAGACTGGTTAAACAAATTTGACACCCACAATGTACTTGTGCCCCAGGCCACAGAGACAATGCAGCGAGGCAAAAGCACACCCTTCTTTGCGACGATCGATGGCATCGGCTCAACAACAGCGTCGAATACATCGTTGTCAGCACTAGCAAAAGTAACCTGACCACTGGATAACGAACGGAATGGTACGACGGGGTCTTCTCAGACGGTGAGGGTGTGCGAACAAGTAGCAGGCTGTTCGGTAACAAAAGGAGAGACTAAAAGCTGACCGGTACCACAATAAAGAGTGGCACCGCACTGTTGCAGGAAATCTAGGCCCAGAATCATGTTATGCGTTGATTTAGCGAGCACTGCGAATTCGGTTTGGTAGACGTTATTAGAGAAGTAGACGGTCGCGGTACACACACCAAGAGGTCGTAGCACTTCTCTACTCACAGCATGAAAGGTTCTCGCATTATCCTACTTTAACATCACCTTATGGCCTAATTGGGTTTTGAAATCTATCTTGATTACGAAGACACTTGCTCCCGTGTCCGCTAAAGCTGTCGCTGTAACATTGCCTACAGCAACCCAAATCTTGTTATGACACATGGTCACTTGTGGAGGTGTAGTGGCGTGTAGCTGCAGATGACTGGCGACCGCACCTCCATCGGTCGCGCCACCTAGTTCTTGGCAACGATGAAGTGGGACGCCGTCGAGGAGATGGGGATCTTCGGTAGCGTTAAGGTGGTGGCGTCAAGCTCCGCACAGACGCCAGTGAGTCACTGTGGTGATTCGCCTGATGGTTTGGCCTGCTGTCAAAGTTTGAGGGCCAGAGTGTCTCGGCAACGTGCTGATTGCTGCGCCCGTAGAAAGTGCGTGGTCGCCCATAGGACGGTGCTGCCGTGTGACGGCGATCGGGGCAGAATCAGGCGACATGACCGCGGAGGCCACAGTGAAAGCATATGGGACGTTCGCGAGGTGCGCTTATGTTAGCAGAAGGATGAATTGCCCGGCCGTTCCATGCCTGATAAACAGTTGGTGGTCAGCATGCGTATTCGTCATACAATGATTAGTACGGACGCATAGTTTGACTTGGCGTTCGAGGACGAGGCGTATAGCTGTAGGCATCAAGGGAGGCGTAGCACTTGGCAGTAGTCGCGCTTAAGTTGCTGAGAGGAAAGGGTTCTCGGACATTAGGTGCCGACCGAGAAGCCGCCTTACGTAGGTCGAGCTCTTCGCGCACTACTTGGCGAATCATGGACGCAAGATACGATGAAGTTGGATGAACGTTGACGCTGGCGACATTAGTGACGTTGGGCGGGTGGCGAAAGTTTGGTGTAATTCAACACGCTTTCAGCGCTTCAAACGTACGGCTGTGCATGATAATGTCACTTACATGCTCCAAACTTTCTTTTGCGATGAAGAACTGGTAAACGTCCTCCGAGATCACTTTTAGAAGATGACCGACCTTGTCCTCTTCTGCCATTCAGGGGTTTAGTGCCCTGCACAACTTGAGCACCTCCGCGATATACGTCGTGCAGGTTTCCCCGGGGACTTGCGCTCGTTGCATAAGAGTTTGCTTGGCACGCTTCTTCTTAACAGCCGGATCGCCGAAGCTCAACTTGATTTCATAGATGAACTTCCGCCACGTCGTCAAGCTTTCTTTATGGTTTTTTAATCATACGGATGCGGTTTCTTTGAGAAAGAGTCCCACACTATTGAGCTGACCGGTGGCATCCAAGCCATTAAACCAACTCGCCCGTTGGTGAGAGCTGAGCCATGAGTCGACATCTTATCCAGCTTGTCCAGCAAAGGATGGAGGCTGGATGTAGGGCTGCCACGGAATGCGGGAAGCAGGTGGCTCATTTCCATTGTTGTCGTGAGACGCCATTGCAAGTGGCAGACCAGCAAGTCGTCAGCTTCGGCGAAGCTCCGCGTATTGCACCTCAGCGGTCGATGAGTCGCCGTTCGTCGGGGGCGCTGTTATTGTAGGCAGCACCTCTCACCAAAACTGTTACGATGGGGCGTGTTCATTGAAGAACGAATGGCGAAAGGTAGCCGCGCTGACACCGAGCTGCTTCCTTCCTTTGTTTATTTGTTTCCCTGGACTCATGGCTCACACCCACTCAGGGGGATTGGCTAAGAAAGCGTAGCGCTTTTTTTTCTGTGAGCATTATAGCTAACTGTAAAAATGAATGTGTATTATAATATGACTAATGTAAGGAAAACCACATAAGAAGAGCGCAAACGAAAAAAAATGGAAAAGTCAATTTGAGAAATATTGAGATTTCCGGTGTTGTGCTTACCACTCAGCTGCGTTTACTTCACCTCAACATTTAGAATTTTTTTAGATACGCAATATAATTATTTCAATGAATATCACAATGGGATACCTTTGGATGCTGAATATAATCGCAAACGGCATTGGAAGCATCCCTGTGACAATGTCCCAAAACTGAGGCACCAAAGTTTAGTGCAGTTACCGCGGTCCATGTAGCGCATATTTTCAGAAATGGAATAGCTAGAAGTCATTTTCTGAGTATAGCGTTTCAGCGCCAATACAAAAATAATGTTCAATTGTCGATTCCTTTTCTCCACAGAATGTACAGAAGGGTGACATCGTCTGACCTGATAGCTTTGTGTAGATATAGGTTTAGGGAGGGGGGGGGAGGAGGTGTGGGACACGACATTCAAGTTTAGTAATTAAAACTTCGAGCTTTCTGAACTGACTTTAGTGGGGTCGCCATAAAAACTTGAATTGGTTATATTTTGTCCATGTAGTTACTTTTTTATCATATCAGGGTAGATTGCTTATTTCCGATACCATATTGCTGTAATATATTCGACTTCTGGCAGTACGGATAAAATTGGGCCATCAAGCTTGGCTCTTGTTAAGGAATCGGCCTGTTTATTTAATCTTAATCCAAGGTGTCCTGGAACCAACAGCAACCTCAGGAGCCTCAACTGCGGTGGTACTATTGTTCTGAATGTCCTTAGAATTCGAGAGTTCTCAGGAGCTGTCAGAGCTGCACAAACTGAAAGGGAATCCGTCATTATTACTGCGTTGTTTTGATTTGACAGACGTTTTTGAATATCTAAAATAATCGCCATGAGCTCCGCTTCAAAAACTGGAGTAAAATCAGGCAGTCTTAATGAGAAGGACCAGTCATGCAAATCAGAGGCAATTCCTACACCTGCCTTCTGATTATTTGCTGAAGCATATGTGGCTATTATATTTTTTTAGTTTCTGCATGCTCCAAGTAATCTAATATTATGTTACTTAAAAATTTGAGAGTGTAACTTGGCGTTTTGGGAGAAAATATCATCATATTCAATTATAACACTACAATTCGAGTCATTAGTCTCAATTACAATTCTAATGTTCACATTTACACATTGTAGTTCCTTTTGTACAAACATTATCTGGAATGGGTGAAACCGTGGCCAATGAGCAAGAAAGAGGGCATCTGGGTTTGAGATAAAAGCATATTGAGATCTTCTTGCCGGTAAGCTATAAATTTTAAGAATGCTTGTGCTGTCAAAATGCGAAATCGACAAAGTAGTGTAGGCAGGCGCGCTTCCTGGTACAGTACGTTGATAGCCACAAACCTATGAAGTCCCAGACACATTCGCAGTGCTTCTCGCTCCAAGACAACTAGAAGTTTTGTTGTATAAGCAGGGCCACCCGATAATAGTATATATGCATCCGAATTCCATGATTGGGTGCATGTACATTTTGTACAATATCATCAAGGTGTGCCTCCGCAACCCGTATTTACGGTTACACAGCTTGTGCAGTAAGCCAGAGGCCCGTTGTGCCTTCTTAGTTATATATCTATGTGTGGACTCCAGTTAAAGTTTTCATTATAAATGATTCCCAAAAATTTTATAGGGTCTACTTGCTGGATGGGTTCTCGTTTATATAGAATTGACATTGAACTCGAGTCTACAAACGGAAACACCAAGAGCGCACTTTCGTTGACATTTAACGATAATGAAATCGACTGCAAGCAAATTTCTAACATATTATATCTTTGTAACTTGAGTTGTAGTGAGTTAATATCACAGTCAGCAGCAAAGAATGCAATATCATCAGCATAAATGTAGACAGTGGCTTGTTGTTCTGCTGGAGTTGTGCTCATTAAAGCACGAAATAACACTGGAGATAAGACTGCTCCTTGGGGAACTCGGGGCGTTTGTTTAAATTTAGATGAGGAACATCTATCCTTGACGCCTTATCATTCTTTTGATTTTAAAAATTCTGCCACCTACCCGATAAATTATTTTGGGAAATTCTATCTCTTTAGCGTATTTAACGAAATGAAGTGCTCCACACTGCCATACGCCTTGGCTATGTCAAGCGTTACAAAGCAGCGTATTGCCTTCTTTTTCGAGCAAGCTGTATTCGGCTCTCTAAATCAGCATGGGCACACCAAATGGAGAAATCACTACGAGAGTTGATTTGGTTCGGTTTTATTACTAAATTGTCTGCCATCCAGGTACTTACTCGGCTATCTAGGATCCTCACTACTAGTTTGACCATGTTGGATGCTAAATAGATGGGTCTGATGTTATAGACTGTAAATCCTACTCCTTGCTTTTTTAGTATAGGAATGACCTTTATTATCCTCCAATCCTGCGGTACCCATGAGTTTTTTAAGAAGTAGGTTACAACATTGGAGATTTCACTGGGCGATAAATTAAACAGAATTTCAATCTAGGGAACTGTGATTCCATCTGGGCCTGGAGCCGCAGAGGGTAAATGTTTCATCACGTTGGATACTTCAGTCTGTGTCATTTCGTCAAAGTCAGACTTTGTCGTAGACTTGTGCCAGTTGTTTTCACGACTGAGGTAAATCTGCTTTCAAGACTTTTACCTATTTCCTCCAAGGTTGTGGTCATTTCTTGCACCGACAGATTATCATAGGCTGAATATTTTGGTGATGGCAAGATTTTCCGAGCTTTCATATATCGGAACAGTGCTTTCACATGTTTAGGCTTTGACAGGTATTCATAATGTCTACTGTCATACTCTTGTTTAGCTTGAGCTATCGTTCTCTTAAAGCCCGCTGCAATGAATTTATAATCTACCCAATTTTGGTGGGACTGATTATGTAAGAGCTGCTTCCAAGCTGCCTGACGTCGTCGGTGCTCTATTGTACATTTATCATTCCACAAACGGCCATATGCCCTTTTTGTGAATTCAACAGTAAATTCTGCGCTTTCGTGGGCTCTTTTAATGATCGAATTTATATTCAGTGCTTTTGTACCATCGCTCTCTTCCGAGTGAAAAGCCAACGCTGACTTCAGATCATTCTTAAATTTAGTGTGATTTACAAATACTCGTAAATTTGAACATGATGGAGTTGTCGGGCAATAAATTTCAAAACTTATCGGTAAGTGGTCACTGTTGGTGCCACAGTCCAGCGCTTTCCAAGAAGTAGTAATAGCCGAACTTACGAAACTTAAATTAAGACCAACCTGGAGTGAATACGTATAAATGGGGGGGGGGGGGGTTCTGACGTTGAGGCACGTCAGGTCATTAGCCACTGTCCACTCCCACAAGCGTTTTCCACGCAGATCAGTTCTAAAACCCCAACTCGTGAGATGGAGAGTAAAATCTTCAAATAAAACCTTGTAGCTAGATCCAAACTTCGTGTGTCTTGAACTCCATGCGGAAAATATATATTAACTAAGGTGAAGAACTGCAGTTTGGTAATGTAATGTCTACTGCCAAAGTTTCGCATTCTGGCGACTTATGTTTGTAAACAATTGACTTACATACTAATTTTATTATTAATAAAGAAAGCTAGAACCACACCTCTCGATGGATGGTCTAGTCGAAAAGACCGGAAGTTACTTAACTGAAACAAATTATATACAGATAGCCATGCCTCTTCAATGCTATAATATCAGGAGCGAATTTAGAAGTAAAGTTTACCAAATTCGTAGATGCAGAATAAATTGATCGGCAATTACAATGGACAATCTTGAGCGACCCTAAGGTTTTAAAAGAGCTGTTTGCACTACAATTTTATCTATAATGCTTTCTTTAAAAAAAATCTCTTTTTGAAAGGCTCTACTTTTTCTTCAGATACTTTTTGTTCTTTGTATGTTTTGGTGAGTTAGTTTTCATTGACAGAGGAGATTTAGATCACTTCAGTGACCTAGGGTCCAAATTCATGTCATCTGAATTGTATCTGCATTTTATCCTCACTTTGGCCCAGAATATCTACTACAGAGGGTCCTGCAGACGGAGAATGCGTTGGTGCGGTTTCAGATTCCTCATTTTGGCTCTGAATGCCTACTGCAGAGGGTCCTGCAGGCGGATACTACGATGGCGCAGGTTCAGATTCAATGTCATTTATTGGTCGTGAAATCTCCACATGTTGTTATATCAGGCCTGACTCTCCAGGTGTACCAAATATGCGAGTCATCTGGTTAGCTAGAATTTGAAATGGGGAGTCACAAAGGTTAGAAGCCAGTCATTCCACGGCCTTTTGTAGAGTCTCTTCAATTTGATCACTCAGATATTGCAAAGCTATAGATATTTGTGTGCGCTTATCGTGTAGTCGCCCACCTGAAGCGATTTATCAAGCTATAAATGAGCCTAATTTTTTTGTAGTTTTGATTGAATATATATCACTCTCTATGAAGCGCAGAGATCTACAGCCTCCAAGATATTGGGCAAGAAATAATGAATCAGTGGTCTTTGCAAGCCCCAGCAGCGACATGATCATGAGGCATGTCCTGAAAAAAAAAAGGGGGGGGGGGGACAGTGTCTTGGTTTATTTTGGCTAGCTAAGATTATTTAACGAGCACCTAAATCATTTTACAAGGATGTGTTTTATTTCATTCTCTGTTAAATTACCACGGCCGGGAATCAAACCAATATCCTCTAGAATCCTAGAGGATGTTGTTTTGGTGTTTGATGAAACCACCATCCTAGAATAGAACCTTACACCTTCACCGCTAGCTACCATAACGGCTGTGTTGTACTAATAATAATTGCAACGGAAAGACAGAAGGCATCTTGCAAGGACAATTACTCCAATATTTGTCATACGAATGTGCGTTTTAGGTCTTAAATAACAGCGCAGTCGCAGCAGGATAAGGTACAGCAGACTCTAGGTTGGGACGGCAAGCCAAGATAAGTTGCAGGTCTTTTAAAACAATGTGCCTTAGAATTGGTGGGTCGTTACGGACACGTACTCTAAAAGCACGTGGGTTCTTTGCAAAGTGTGAAAAAATAATCGCCTGGTGCCGTGCTCACTCGCTGTGCCATTTCATAGCGATTTATCTTCACGGGACATAAGAGAATACCCTCACTAATACGGTAGAAAGGAGCAGCAACATAAACACTGAAAGCAAGAATTTGCAGAAACACGAGGGAATAAAAGCAAGTTTAAGGACACGGCGTGAGATCACCGCAGAAAGAATAATTGGCAACATCACGCAGGGGTGGAAAAAAGCTATAGAAAAAAAAACAAAAATAGCGATGTCCGCATTCCTAATGAAAAGAAATGGGGTCGCGATCCACGAGTGTGCGTCTCTTGTTGTTCTGTAGCTACAAATAGAAGTCGTGCGAATCTGCCCAAAGCTGAAGACTACCTTACATCCCTCTTTTTCCCCTTCTACACCCTAATTTGCTTTCGGCTTGCATATTCAGCGTTTCTCTAACTTCACACGCATGTGATCCAACCAGGAGCTCTAGAAATCTCAAACTGGAGGTGTGAACTAACACAGAATATTCCAGTTCCTCACAGCAGAGCTTGAAGACAATGAAATGGCATCAATTTTGATAGTCTACGCGATATAATCATTATAAGCTTTATGGTATGTACACTTACATACCGTGCTGATTGCCGTTTTATGTGGCCTTTAGCTTTTGACTATCTTTCCATAAAGAGCGAACTTTGCAGCCCGCAGTCAGCTTCCCGACGAGCACTCATTGGAAATATAATTTGCACAATTCCCAATACCCAGTGATAGGACTGTTCTCGTTGAGTGGAGCCCTTAGTTTAGGGCCCCGTTGACCCGCGCCACACCACCTGCCCACTGGATCAGGTGACACTGCTCCTGTGACTCTGAGCTGGCCAGCGCAGCCTCCCAGAGGGAACATGAGGGTGAAGGCATAGGGTGGTAGCCCTGTGGTTGTAGACATTCACAGGTGCAGTGGTACACCTTGGGCTTCCCTCCCCAATAGGGGCAGTACGAGGGACATTGTGTGAGTGGAAGCGGTGAAGGATGTAAAGACAGGGGAATGAGTTGGTGTGAAGCTGCCGCCAGGCAACAGCGTCCTCTCGGTTCAGTGATTTGTGTGATGGCGGGAAGTACATACGGCTTTCTCGCTAATGTTGCAGCGTGTCAGTGTAGTTAAGTGGTTTTGTTGGTGCATCTTCTTGGTTGGACAGTGGTGCACGTGATGTGTGAAGCGAGGTTTATATAAAAATAGCGACAAGAAGGTTTGAAAACAATGGTTGACGCAACTCCTGCAAGTGCATCGTCTGCCACTGCTGCTCGACGAAGTGCCCAAGCAGAATCTCAGTGCCTCCAACGCGAGAATCCAGTGGTGTGATATGTCGAAGCAGAAGTGGTGTCTTTCCATTGAATAACTCTGGTATTCATGACTACGAGGCTTTGCTTTGGCCAGAGTCCTTCAATAGAGGAAGTGCACACCGCCAAAGGCCAAGCTCATCGCCGCCGACGACAGGACAGAGAAGTGGACGGCATATAGACTTGCATATAGACCTTGCATATAGACCTCGTCTTTGAGACGCAAGCACTGGTGCAGCAAGTCGAACAATTTCCCCCTCATTTTTTTACCTCAAATCTTCCCTCATTGCAATAAAGACTGACAGATGGGTGTTTCTTAGAGGACGAAAAATTGTTTTGTCTCAACTTATCGCTAAATCAAAACACCTAAACAGCTCCGCTCAGGATTCTGAATAGGTAATATAGTAATCTTCGAGACTTTTTTTGCAACGCAGCTTAAAGACCTGGCGTGGCTCTGGGTATAAAATCTGATGGTCAGGCAGACAGCTTGGGTTAGGTTCCTGCTGTGATACTCATTTTCATCATTTTCATTAGACAGGCCAATGCTGCCGATGTGGGGTAGAGTTGACCCTACCTTCAACCTCATCTTTGATCCCGTATATGTGGATTCCTAAAAGTGGAATACTTAAATCCTACTACTAAATCGTGTTCTACGGGGGTCAGTAGTGGATTCAGGCAACAGTTGTTCCTACAAATAGCTATGAAGCGATGGCGGTGAGATGAAGATCCCGGGAAGATACAACGAGAAAATACCAGAGAACGGGAAAGCCAATGCCGGCTGTGCTAAAACTGTGATGCGTTAGAAGGCCTTCGCCAACGACGTCATTTTTGTATATCTATGCGATTGGGGAACGCTTGGTTTCAGCGCGATGTTCCCTATAGGAAGTTCAAACATCCGCATCGTGTCTATGACTGCATGCATGTGAGTTAACTCGAACTTCTCTGCGCTAACATCAGCATAGAAACAAACATCACGTAGCTAAAGCCTGTGAATGATTTAGAAGCAACCTTGAAACAAGCTTCATCACCTAGCTAAAGCATACAAAAAACGTAAAAGCAACCATTTTAGTCATTATAATCATCCAGTTTCACTCTTTGAAGCCTAGCACAGCTTAGCGCAAGCTTCGCCTTATTATTCTTTTGTTCCTATAGATATAGTAAGATGATTCGATTGTCTATATCTCCATGTCACTTCTTGCCAATAACGCTTGGGTCAAAGAACAGACCAAGTCATATTCTCGCATTTAAAATTTAAGCGAGATATAGAGAGAAACAAGATTGAGTGAAGGGCAGGGAGGTGAGTCACTTAAACAGTACTTCGACAAAACAACGTATAATATACAATTAAATTATACTTCTAGTCATGATGCTGAAAATTAGTAGTTGCATCCACAAATGATACGTGCGTTGCTTAGTAAAATATCAATGTGCACATCCTAAGATAGGTTTTCTTAACTAAGTGTCATAAGTGTTAAGAAGCACAATGGCACACAGCTACGGACAATTGGCCTATTTTATTGTCGATTCTCAATGCGACGTATTTAAGTTGCTCCTTACGCGTTACCATGAAATATTGCCAATACATCCAACTCGAAACATTGTTAAGTCATTTCGCCGTTCTCTTGTGCTCTGCATTTCTCAACAGCTTAAGCATTTACTATGCTAGAGAGTTCATTATTGGCAAACCAAGATTCCATTGTTTCAAGCTAACACGCCACCTGCTTTTCAGTATAGCATATATAGATGTAATATTAAAGGGACTAGGTCCTCCCATTTCACATTGTGATATTATCTTGCTATGACAACACTTGCCTTAAACAGGCAACCTTCTCAACCACAGTGACAATATTCTTGATAATGCACAAAAGAATGGCAATGTGTGTGTTTCTTGCCATGTTTTTCTTTCCTGGGATGCTGTTTTTAGAAACAGGTGAGTATATTTTGAGAAGCTGCTTATTAAATCTTCATTTAGATGCCGCCATGTCACCCCAATAAGTGGCCCATTTTCGTAAATAAGCATCCACAAAGAAGCCGTGATGCCTTCTTGGGGGATATTTTGTTAACATTGCATGGTGTCTGCGCTCCGCGATTGGTTACTCTGATAAGAGCTCTTCTTAGACTTCAATAAGAAAAATTCTATTTATTCGAAATAAATACTTCAGGTACCTTTCCTTTCACAATAAAAGAAATCCGTTGAAATGTGTAGTACCACATTTTATGGGTTATCTTCAGTTTTCCGCAGTTTGGCGGTGTAACACTTTACAGTTATTGTTAGGGTTTGTTTGTTGTTCAATGATTTGTTGTCAAATTAGCACAAGAACGCAGAACAGAAACGTCCTCAGGGTGTCATTGTAGACTTGCGCTACAAGAAAATAGGGCAACTTCGCACCAATAGTGCCAAGTCTGATCAAAGTGCTGAACTGGGTGGCATTCTTTTTTGATTTTTTTGTCTTTTTGTATTCCTCTCTCTTCCTTTCTTTTTCTCCCTTTTCGTTTTTTTCTTTTTTCTTTTCTGACATTACTTCTGCTTATTTATTGTTTTCCGGCTTTTTATTCATCTCGCTCCTTTTTATTTACCTTCCTAATTTTCTCCTTTCTCATAATGTCCACAAAATGATTGATTTCTTTATATTCGTGTCTATTCTTTCTTTGTTTACCGTTGATTGATTGTTTTTATTCTTCTTTGTAGACTTGCTTCTGTCTGTTTCTCATCTTTTTTATTCTGTCTGGGATTTGTTTTACTAATTCCTGAATTCCTTTGTCTCCCCTTCATTCTTACATGCCTGCTCCTCATCCTCATTTTTCTTTTCGCTGTCTTATTTCTTTGTCGCCATCACATTTCTGTTTTTTGATTGATACATGGGGTTTAACGTCCCAAAACCACTATATGATTATGAGAAACGCCGTAGTGGAAGGCTCCGGAGATTTCGACCACCTGGGATTCTTTAACGTGCACCCAAATCTGAGCACACGGACCTACAACATTTCCGCCTCCACCGGAAATGCAGCCGCTGCAGCCGGGATTCGATCCCGCGACCTGCGGGTCATCACCCGAGTACTTCTTTGTCCTTTGTAGATTTTTTGTTCTTTCTAGTTTTTTTATCTTTCTTTCGCTTTGCTTTGTTTCTTCTCACTCGCTTTCTCGCCGGATTTCTCGTCATTTCTATCTTCTTTTTTCTGTATCTGTCTTTCTTTTGGTATTCTCTTCCTTTCCTTTTCACCTTTTCTCTCTAACAGTCTCTTCTGTCTATACCATGAATTGATTCATTCCCTCCTATTCACCATAGTGTGTCCTCTGCTCATCCTCAAGGCTACGCTATCATCTGCTAGCGTGCTTGAATAGCCCGGAATAGTTCACATGCTCACCTTCAGAAAGTGGGAACGAGTTTTCGAATCCCGCCTCACCAACAGTATTACATGCGAAGCATTTCTTAGTGAACTGTCGCCACTTCGAGTGTTTCTTCCTTCCTTCCTTGCTTCCTTCCTTCCTTCCTTCCTTCCTTCCTTCCTTCCTTCCTTCCTTCCTTCCTTCCTTCCCATCTATCTATCTATCTACCTATCTATCTATCTATCTATCTAGCCTCCTACGACTTTCAGTCCTCCTGGTCGTTTTGATAATGGTATTGACACCAAACTTTGTATGGCATAACATGACTGTATGAAGAACACATTTCACTGGTCATGACATTAAAAATTATGACATGGTTGTCATGAATGTCATAATTTACATCTTATGGTCCTGCAGATCTTTCAGTGGTTTCATTCACATGGCATGTTGCCAAACTATTATGGTATGACATGGTTGCATGGCGAACACAAGCGACAGACCCTAACACGAAAATTATGACGCGTGTCATGTAACAACATGACTACATGCAACACTCATGATGTGCTCGCGGCCGTTTCGCTAGTGTCACATATACCCAAGTTGGTATTACGGTTCGTGAATGAATGACGACGGTATGTGACTGGTGCAAATATGAATGATAATCATGAGATGCGTGTCATGTAACAACATAACTAAGGCGTCCATGACTACAGCGTTCCTACGGCGTCCATGTGGCACATGTTCCGCACCAAAAGCTACGGCAATCGCTTGTAAATGTGAAATGCAGATTAGGCAAAGTGAAGTTCCCTGGTGTGGTGTACGCTGTCCCCTGCGTGTATTGTGACAAAGTGTATATTGGTGAAAGTGGTGACTTTGAATGGCGCCTCAAGCAACACATTTACGACGTTAAGAAAGGAAATGTTTAATCCAGTGCCTTGGCCAAGCATGCGTCAAGTGATCACACAATCCATTTGGAGAAGGCACGTGTTTTCGCTAGAGAAAAAGGACTGTCACGGAGACTTTATCTTGAGTCACTCGTGATACAAACCACTCCACGCACTTTAACAGGAACGATGGTAATCTGCAGTCAGTATATGTGCGCTGCCTGCGTGATATATTGAAACATACATAAGCCGAACTGCTTTACACATGTTTTCATTTCACTGTGAACAAGGCTTTCGTGCAGGAGCCGAAACGTCTTTTTTTCTGTGTTCTTTATTCAACTTTTTCTTTGGTCAGCACATAGCCTCCAGGTTTTTTTACCTTCAACCACAATGGTCTGATGTTTGCAAATAATAGCAATGAAGGCCTCAGCAGAAATCGAACAGATAGATGGATAGAAACAACTTTATTGAAAGTCCGGCAACATCTAACAACAATGGCTCAGGTCACCCAGGAGGAGACTTCGAGGCATTGCCTCATCGGCTCCGTTCGGGCCCGCTAACCATTGGCGTGTCTCGAAGTGGGAGCTGCACAGAGTGCTAGCCCGTTTTGATGCAAGAGCATCCAGAGCTACTATCATTTTTGCAGCTGTTACCAGGTCCTCCCACAGTATTCTCTGTGGCAATCAAGTATTCTACCTCAGAGCCACATTCGGTCTCGAAACTACTTTGACAAAGGCTTTATGCAAGCGTGGAATTGGTTGAACGTCAATTGTGGCTGCATTACTGGCTTATTCCATGAATAGCATATAATGTGCTTCTATGATTGAGCCGTCTAAATGAGTTAAAATCAATTGCAGTTAAGCGCCATCTACTGTAATTCGTCTGCGTAGCTAATGCAGGGCTACCGTACTTGTAAGCACAAGCACTACATCAGCTTACCGCTTCTGGCATTGGTAATGTCTGCGTTGCTGTTGTCATCGTTACGTAACAATAAACAAGTGCTTATATAACAAATACTTGACTGCTACACATTTGTGTACCTACAATATGTGTACAAATCTTTAACATTATTTCGTACCACCTCACACAATAAACAAAATTACATCACAGTCCTCTTCCCCTCTCCGCATGCTTCGCATAACATCGACCCTCACATTACTTTGCTTTTGCCAATTTTTTGTGTTTTTATTTGCTAATTTTGAATATTTATCTCTCTCATTCTTCCTATTTCTTTCTCTACACTTGTTTTTTAAGTCATCAAGTTATTCCATCCCATGCCAGAGAAATTATCGTATGTGTTGTGCGAATGAAACAGACGATGAAGCATCCGACGAGGATGAAGAAGGTGCGAGGCAGTTCATGATAATCATTTCTGCCTCCGGTAGACAAATTACAGTGTGGACCGACCGCTCGGCTGTTAAAAATGCACAATACACGGATTTTTCTACAGAGGGTATATATTCAGTGCACTTGGGCTTGCACCTTAGACACAGCTGGTAAAGAGAGATGGACCATTGTCTACGATGCTATTGATAAAGCAGCGTGCCCAGCGAAAAATATGGGGAGGCCAATCTCAGTCATCCCATTGCGAGCAGCAAGAGACATCACCGACTGTGACCGTAAGGTGTCCGGTAGAAGTGAAAATACGCTGGCAAATTGATAGCAGCACTCTCTCTTGCGTCAATGTTATTTCAGCACAAAATAAGAGTAACATGATGGAATTGTGTTAGCTGTTCCAAAAAAAAAGGGCTGCCTGATATCAAAGCATTCGACTCAGCAAAAAAAATGCACAAGCATTCAGCTCAGAAAAAGAGCACAATGTGGTGCTATATAACCATGAAATACTAACATTCGCAGCCCCCGCCGCGGTGGTCTACTGGCTAAGATGCTCGGCTGCTGACCCGCTGGTCACGGGATCGAATGGTGGCTGCGGCGGCTGCATTTCCGATGGAGGCGGGAATGCTGTAGGCCTGTGTGCTCAGGGTGCACGTTAAATAACCCCAGGGGGTCAAAATTTCCGGAGCCCTTCTTTACGGCGTCTCTCAAAATCATATTGTGGTTTTGGGGCGTTAAACTCCACATATCACTCAAGTCATTACTAACATTCGCAAGAAGGAAAAAGTGAATTTAAGGGGTTTTTTTCCTTTAGACACAGTAATAATAAGAACTAACCGTAGCTCAGTGGTAGAGCATCGGGGGCCTTATTCGTCGCAGGCATGGATCCTGCCGGATGCAAGTTATCTTTTGGTTTACTTTTCTTTCACAGCGAAAGCTATTATGAGATCACCAACAAAGGTCACGTGCACCTTAGTAGTCTGCCGCCGACAGTGTCCGTCACCACCATCCCGGGAAATAACAAACCAAGTAAATAAAAACACGCCAGGGCTGCGCGGAATTAACACGAAACACAGACACAGGCACTCTTTTCTTGTTCCGTCCATCCCAGTAAGTGCTGATTTCCCTTTGATAGGAACAGCCGACTAGCTCGAAATATTTTATTCCAGTTTATTTTGAACTGTTGCACATGGTGTTACCATATTTGTGAAATTTATCTTTCTTTTTTTGGGTTGCCGATGTTTTGTTTTTCTTTGTTTACAAAAAAATGGATTGTGGTGTTCTTGAGGGACCGTTTTACTAATGAAATTCAAATGATGTTTCACTTCAAAATACTTGAAACGCATATGCCCTAGTCACATTTCTACGTAATTTCCTTCATTTCTTGCTGTTTCTTTTTAATGTCATTTCGAAATACCTCTGTTCAACATCACTGTTCGTATTCTGTTTAAATGTGCATTGGTTCGAGCTTATTGAAAAACAAATAAAGCTGAATTCTGTTTTCTTTTTTAATTTTGCTCTCTAAATGTGCTACGTTCCTAGGCCTTTTTGCGAGCACATGTGCGTACAATGTGTAGATTAGCCAATAAAAAAAACACGCTACAAAGTGCGACTCTACAACATAGCATCAAAATTAGAAATATATCAAAACACGCAGTAAAGAACAAAGTGAGATAAGACGTAAAAAGATGGGAAATATGTTAAAATACGCGTTGTGTTGTTACTAAGGAATGGAGGACCATGGTCGACGCACGTGGAAGGACGAATACGCAGTAATGATAATAATGTTGACAGTCTCAACATATATTGTTAGCGTTCGGTCCCCTCCACCTTTAGTATCGTGAATGCAGCTTGCTGAGACTTTAAAAAGGAGCCATTGTACATTATTTGAGAGTTGATTTACAACAGTCGGCGGTCTGGGTCGATACCTTCTCGCTTCGCAGTATGCGAATGCATACAACAAAGACCAGAGTGGCTACAAGAAATGCAGAGCACAAGACTTTTCTTCACACTAAGATTTTTTTTTTTTTGCTGTGCTCTCTTGTTTTAGTGACATTGCTTTTCTTCAACTATGACCGATCTGCTGAAGTAAAGACAATGTTAGAAAAACTTTCAACATTTCTTGAGGACTCATATAAAGTACGAGGCTGTCATGGCCATCTTACCCATTAAAACTACTCTATATACCATGACATTATTTGTGTGGGAAACTATGGAAAGCTTTCCTTTACAACTGATCATTCACTACGTAAACAGTTGCATCACGATGAGTAAGCTGCGTTTACAGACTATTTTCGCAACGTCGCACAGTGCTACTGGCACCGTATTTAGAGAAAAATTAGCAATCTGGAATCGTGCATTCGAGAATCCTACAATCGAAGACAGTTGCAGAATTTGTGAAAGAGGCGGCAACAATCGAAAAAAAAATTGGCGGATCCCACGTACAGTGGGAATCGATGATATGCGAAGCACGAATGAGGAAGCTTGATATGCCACTTTCAAATCATTACAACGTTACGAGCTGGAAGTAAATTATGCTGTACACGACTTCCATGTCATGATTATCATGTTTGAATGTGTCGTTTATCTTTGTCATCTATGCACGTCACGGGATGCCAAATTAAGGCCAAACCTCATAAGCGCGAAAATGCACGCAACAGCGACAAGCGACGCGACGTAGATCGGCTTCGCGCGATCAGTCGCTAGCGCAGGCAAACCTCATTCACGCGACGGCTTTGGAGAGCGAATTCCACTGTTGCTGGCATGAGGCCGTCTACTCGCACCAAGAAAACCGCGTAGCGAGTGGTATGCAATTTAAAAATAAGATATATTGTTGTGTAATGAAACGGAAAGTGTTTATTATTGCCTTGCAGCACTTTTTTATATGGACATGCGTAATAAACATTGCGTTATTTCTTGTTGCGCATACGTGACTCGGGCCGGGTCGCGTGCACCTATGTAGTCTTTGTAATTTCCGGTTTTTCGCTATTGGCTGCTTGAGCCCAGCACTTCCGGGCGATGAGCGACGGTTTCCAAATCTGGAGAACCGAGCGATCGCGCGAAAACGAGCATGCGACACGTCGCGCGAACGCCCTGTTTCGTCGCTCATAGCGTCGCTCGTCGCTGTCGCGTGCATTTTCACGCTTATGAGGTTTGGCCCTTAAGTATATGTAGAACTAGCGAAGCTGCCGCGAAGACTCTATGAACGTGGTATGTTGTCATGTTTTTACATGACACGCGCCTGATGATTATCATGTTTGCACTAGTCATATACCTTCGTCATCCATTCATGTCACGTAACAGCAAATTTGGTATATGTGGAGCTAGCGAAACGACCTCGAGTGAATCATGAAGGGCCTAATATACTCTAACATAACGTTGAAAGCGACGCTACGTTAGCAAAACGCGAGCACTCTATAGTCCATCGCCAAGCGCGACCGACGCGACCAGCATCCGTCGGCGCGGCCCGACGGCAACCAGCGCGAAATGCGACATGCTGCATTTGGCGCCAATGCGTTACCCAGAAAGCACTGCGTAAGCCTCTTTTCGAGACAGAGGGACGTTGGACGCTCTGAAACGGGCAAGTGTCAAAGCAACGCAGCGCGTGCCTGCGAGTATATGGCAGGACCGGCGCCTGGCGTCGCAACGCCGGCGAGCACGCGCACCACATCAAGTCGAAAGGTATTGGCGCCTTGACTGTGGCATGCAGTCATGTTCTCACACGACATGCATCTTATGATTATCATGTTTACACCAGTCACATACTTTCGTCATCTATTGAGGTCACGTAATACTAAATTTGGCATATTTGAAGCTAGCGAAACGGCCGTGAGCGCATCATAAGTGTGGCATGTAGTCATGTTGTTTCATGACACGCATCTCATGTTTATCATGTTTGCACCAGTCTCGTTCGTACCTTCGTCATCCATTCACGTGCCGTAATATCAAATGTATAAGTGAAGCCAGCCAAATGGCCACCAGCGCATCATTAGCGTGGCATGTAGTCATTTTGTTACATGACGCCCATCTCATGATTATCATGTTCACACCAGTCAGATACGTGCGTCATCCATTCACGTACCGCAATACCAAATTTGGTATATGTGACGCTAGCGAAATCGCCAAGAGCGCATCATGAGCGCGGCATGTAGTCATGTTGTTACATGACACGCATGTCGTTATTCTCAGGTAAGGGTCTGTCGCTTTTGTTTGCCGTGCAACCATGCCATACCACGCCAGGTTTGCAGCATGTCATGTGAACCAAACCACCGCAAGAGCAGCAAGACCATGAAATGTAAATGATGACATTCATCACATACATATCATGATTTTCATCTTATGACTAGTCAAATATGCTCGTCATATAGTCATGTAATGCCCATACGATGTTTGGTAGCGATACCGTTATCCAAACGGCCAGGAGAGCTAAAAGTCGTAGCTGATATATTGACTCAGTGTCGCCGATGTTCGCTAAGAAATGCTTCGCATTTAAAAACACTTGCCCTGCGAGCCAGACAATACAACCGCGGTTTGCCAGCCGTTTCTTCGGGCAACGTGGACTTCGATACAGTAGACTTTCAGAGTCTTCGTGCTACCATACGGACCACAACCCGCCAAGTACTTCAGAAATTGCTCTTCGCGGCTAGCGCACACGTCGCATCTCTGACAAGCAGTGTTCGCGACGAGCTGCACCAGGCTCTCGGAACAGCATTTCCGGCCCAGTCTCGCAACCAGTGCCGCAGCGCGCAGTGTTCACTTATGCCGATGCTATCTGTAGCCAGATGCCTCTGGTCACGCGCACTGATACGTACACACCGTACCCGCCTCTCCAGCCCTACACGTCGTTACCACGCCCACCGCTGCAAAGCGTACCTATGGTTTATCAAGAAGCCACTTCGAAGAAGGCTGACCTTTGGCGGACACCAAACTGACGCCCGTTATGCTTCCGCTGAGCCGAAGCCAGCCACGTGCTCCAAACATGCCCTTACCGCCAGATGGGCCTGCGAGGTTTCCGCATCCATGCCCCCCGCCCCCTTCCAGGCCAGCGGCCGCATGAAATCGAGGTATATCTGAGGGAAATGGAAGGACAAGCACAGTCCCGCCCCAGGTCACCTTCACCGCAATCACGCCGCACCCAGCCGCCACACTCCGCGCGCTTCTACGGAACAGGAGGGCGATCTCCAAGCCCTCGTCAGGAAAACTAACGACAGCGACGTATGGAGGTGACTCCGCTTCTCAGCGAACAAAGCAATACCCTCCAACCGTAACGCCACGAACCGTTGCCGCGGTGCGACAACCCGACGACGTGACGCCACGATACGACGCTGGGTGACTGCGACTTAACACCGCGACAACGCCCAAGTTCGAAACTTGCACTCGACGCAGCCGTGACCGGTCCAAACGACACACCGCACAATCGATCACTACTCGACCTCGAAGCCGTTCGCCAAGTGCCGACTTACAGGTCATGATCGACGGACGTCAAGTAACCGCGCTCGTTGACACTGGCGCCGATTACTCAGTGATAAGGGGACCATTTGCAGCCCATCTGAGGAAAGTCAGAACTGCGTGGGACGGACCACAGGTTCACACGTGTGAGGCAGTAGGGCATCTCGTAATGCCTATGGGGCGTTGCACCACGCGAGTGATTTTTCTTGGTAATACGTACCCAGTGAACTTTGTCGTTCTGCAACAGTGCTCACGTGACATCATCCTTGGGATGGATTTCCTGACCGAAAATGGTGCAGTGATCGACCTCCTCAAAACGGGATGTTTTACGCTTACCAGCAAACCATCCTTGTCACCGGAATGCAGCGGCTACTAAAGTGCCCCCCTCGCAATCCTTGATGGTGAAATGACAATCCCACCTCGTACAAGCATCTTCGCATCCGTCAAAACGAAAAAAAAAATCTGCCGCAGTCGTGATCGTCGAAATGAATGCGCAGCTGCTTTTCTATCGACAAATATGTGTTGCACGTGCACTGATGCAATTACATTAAGGCCGAGCAGACATTATTGTAATGGACCTCAGTTTCAAGAACAAGCACTTCAAAAGGCACAATGATCGCAATTGTAGAATCGATTGACGAAGTAGGAAGTGCATGCACGCTGTCACAATCATCCGCTGACGTATCATCGCTTGACGTCAATCCTGCCCTTCCAGAGCGCAAGCATGAAAAGCTACGAAGCCTTTTAGGGGCGAAGCTCCTTAAGGCGTGGATCTGTCCATCGTCGGCGTATGTAAGTAGCCACCTCTAGTTTGTAATAGAGTCCGTTCGCTGCTGGCGCGCGCTTGGAGTTTCCCGATGGTTAAGGCCACCTCTAGTTTGTAATAGAATCCATTCACTGTTGGCGCGCGCTCGGAATTGCCCGATTGATAAGGCCACAGAGCGGCGAGCGCGCAAGGTGATGGCAGCGCGTGCTCGCAGACAGAATCCCGATGTGCGAGCCCGCGAGGCAGAAGCGCTCCGTGAAGCTGCGCGACGCCGCCGCCAAGATCCTTCCGTACGAGAGCGGGAGGCCGAAGCGTGTCGTCTGGCTGCGCGACGCCACCGCCAAGATCCCAGCGTTCGAGAACAAGAGGTCCAAGCGTCACGGCAAAGGCGCGAGGACCCTGCCGTACGCGAAGCGGCACGGCTGCCGTGCGAAGAGGATCTCCAAAACGTCAGAGAATGGGAAGCGGCGAGAAAGCACGCGTATCGGCAGGCAGACCCCGATGCAGTGAGAGCTCGTGAGGCGTCTGCAAAACGCATCAGGCGAGCTCGGCCCCAAGGTGCCGACGCGCGGTTTAAGCGAGACTTTTTAGACGTTACGTTCGGACACAGTTGTAGTGTGTGCGAGAGATTGTGGTTCTCAACCAATCTAGTCACAATATCTTCCATCAAGAACGACCAGGCTCGCGCCAATGTCATCGCCATGCTGCAGCGCGAGTATATATACACATACAGTGTTTCTCACGTTTTTATTGATGATGTAGTGGGCGAACTTTCACTGAAGAGTCACGGTTTTACCGATGATTTCCCCTCAGGAGCTTCGCCCACTGATCATCATTCACCCCGTGGATATGCTGTGATTCTTTTTTTCTGGGATATGTCGAATGCTTCTCAAAGACATCGAAAATCGGACACCGTATAATCGAAGCACCGTATAATCGCGAGAAGATTATACGGTGCTTCGGTAAAAGCGAAGCACCGTATAATCACCGAAGAAGAATAAGCCCTACCCATCCGCCGGAGCCCATATCGCGTTTCACCCGAGAGCGCGACGCAATCAGAGCACAAGTCGAGGAAATGCTTCGCGTAGAATAGCCCGTGGTACTCACCTGTCGTACTCGTGAAGAAGAAAGATGGTACACTGAGATTTTGCGTCGATTACCGCCTACTCAAAAGCATCATGAGAAAAGGTGTGCACCACTATACCGAGAATCGATGACGCTCTCGATCGACTCTGCAGTGCCAAGTATTTTTCCTCGATGGACTTGAAGAGCAGCTATTGGTAGATTCAAGTCGATGACAGAGACTGGGAGAAGACTGGGAAAGAGACCGCATTCATTACACCGAACGGCCTATTTGAATTTCAAGTCATGCCATTTCGACTTTGTTCTGCACCCGCCACATTTCAAGGGGTCATGGACATAGTTTTGGCAGGACTCAAGTGGCAAACTTGCCTCGTTTATCTTGACGACGTCGTTGTTTTTGCAGCAAACTTTGAAGAACATCTCAAAAGGCTACAGGCAGTACTTGAGGCAATCAAATCGTCGGGTCTAACGTTAAAGTCAGAAAAGTGCCGCTTTGCCTACGAAGAGCTTCTGTTTTTGGGCTATGTAGTTAATCATGATGGCATACGCCCTAACTGCCAGAAAACAGCCACTATCGGAAACTTTCCACCACCTGCTGACAAGAAGGTAGTGCAGAGGTTTCTGGGACTTTGCACCTATTACAGGTATTTCGTCCGGAATTTCTCACAAATCACCGAGCCCCTTACTCGCCTCACGAAATCTAACGTGAAGTATGAGTGGCATTGATATGATAATATGTGGGGTTTACCGTCCCAAAACCACCATATGATTATGAGAGACGCCGTAGTGGAGGGCTCTGGAAATTTTGACCACCTGGGCTTCTTTAACGTGCTCCCGAATCTGAGCACACGGGCCTACAACATTTCCGCCTCCATCGTAAATGCAGCCGCTGCAGCCGGGATTCGATCCCGCGACCTGCGGGTCAGCAGCCGAGTACCTTAGCCACTAGATCACTGCGGTGGGGCAAGTATGAGTGGCAGAAGCCACAAGAAGACTCCTTCCGGGAACTTCAGCGGCAGCTACTACTTGGTCATTTCGATGAGGACGCCCGCACCGAAGTTCACACAGACGCAAGTGGCGTAGGGCTTGGCTCTGTAATGGTCCAAACAAAGGACGGACATGAACAGGTCATCGCGTATGCCAAAAGGTCGATTTAATAGGCTGAATGCAATTACTCGACAACCGAAAAGAAGTGTCTGGCCGTCATCTGGGCAGTCGCAAAGTTTCGACCGTACTTGTATGGCAGGCCATTCAAAGTGGTCAGCGACCATCATGCCTTGTGCTGGCTCGCCAATCTGAAGGACCCGTCCGGTCACTTAGCTCGTTGGAGCTTACGGGTACAAAATTTTGACGTAACAGTGGTCTACAAGTCGGGTAGAGAGCATTCAGACGCAGAGCGCCTGTCAAGAGCACCCATAGAACCAGCTCCACATAACGACGATGATGACGGTGGTTTTCTCGGGCTAATCAGTGCTAGTTACTTCGCAGACAAACTACGCGCAAATTCAAACCTACGCAGCGTCATTGACTTCTTGGAGAGCCACACCGATTGACCACCCAGGACGTTCAGGTGTGTCATCTCATCACTGTGCTTCCGCAATGGTGCACTCGCCAGTGACTCGACGGCGGTGTACGTAGACGCCGCCAAGCATCAATACCGACCGCACACCTACGTAGCGGTGGTTGTCCGAGCCACGGACGGCAAACTGCTTAACGCCTGCAGCGTCCGAGCAACGTCTGCGGAGCAAGCGGAGGAAGCCGCCATCGCCCTGGCGCTAAACGGCACTCCCCAAGTCACCACCATCCTGAGCGACTCCCGCACGGCCATCGCCAATTTCGGCCGCGGGAGCATTGGGACCCCGGCAGCAAGCCTGCTGCCGAGAAGCAAGTCGACCACGACACATCTACGGTGGTTCCCGGCCCACGTCGGAGCCATCCCGGGCGGAGCAGCCAACCGCAACGAAAGGGCGGACGCCGTCGCACGCGAGCTCGCGCACCGTGCGGCGCCCCCCCGCCCCTCGGACGCGGGAGAAGCCGTACCCCCGGACTCGGACCCACTACTCGACTACGGCAGCATCCTTCAGTGGTACCGAGAGGGCCGCCGAACGCTTCCCGGGCCTCACCCGAGGCTGGGGCGGCGCGAGGGGGTCCTCCTGAGACAACTACAGACCGGCACGGTGCTCACGCCCGCCCTGGCCCGACACGTGTGCCCCGGACTCTACGAAAGTGCGAAGTGCAGTATCTGTGCGCGAGAACTGGCAACGCTGACACATGTGCTGTGGGGGTGTGACGCGTGTGCGGGGGGAGTGATCACCGACGTACTACCACCGGACATTGTGAACCACATAGCCTCGCCCGATCACGAGGCGCAGCTTAACGCCATCCAGCGGCTTGACGCGGCCCTGGCTCAGCAAAAGCGAACGGAGCAAACTCCTAGTAGCTCGCGCTGGGCCTGCCGTCGTTGAGGTCTAAATAGACAGGAGGGTGCGGAACCCTCCCCACGCAGGATAGCCCAATAAAGTCTATTTCTCTCTCTCTCTCTAGAAGAATAACATTGCACCGAATAGGTCGACATACCTTTTAGTCATACCACACAATCTGTGGCAAGACATTTTGCAGGCGTCTCACGATGAGCCGACCGCCGGACATCTTGGATTCGCTCGTACTTTATGAAGAATCCGGGAAAAATACTACTGGCCGCGTCTCAACGCCGACGCTGCTCACTGTGTAAGAACATGCCATGACTGTCAACGGCGCAAGACCCCACCTGTTAGGCCGGCTGGGCTGCCGCAGCCAATTGACACTCCAATTAAGCCCTTTCAGCAAATCGGTATGAACCTGCTTGGTCCGTTCCTGGCGTCGTCCAACGCGAACAAATGGGTAGTGGTGGCTATGGACTACCTGACGCGCTACGTCTAAACGAAAGCGTTACCATCAGGGAGTGCACTAGAGGTCGCAAGATTCTTTGTGGGGAACATGGTTCTTCGTCATGGTGCACCTGAGGTCCTTATTACCGACTGGGAAATGGCGTTCACTGCAGAGCTCACACAATAGATATTGCGTTTCAGCCACACCTGTCATCACCGTATGACAGCCTACCACCCCCAGACAAACGGCCTCACGGAACGTTTCAACAAGACGCTTGCCGATATGCTCGCTATGTACGTGGACGTCGAGCACAAGACGTGGGACGAAGTTCTACCCTACGTTACGTTCGCGTGTAATACGGCGCAGCAGGAGAAAGCACATATGACGCCTTTCAAAATTGTTCATGGCCGAGGCGCTACGACTACGCTGGACGCCATGCTACCACACGTAGATGATGAGAACATCAGCGAAGATGTTGCCGGATTTCTATAACGTGCAGAGGTAGCCAGCCAGCTTTCCCGAACACTCATAAAGAAGCAGACAACTTGCGACGCCGTGAGCAGGATTTCACACCTGGTGATCGTGTAATGGTATCGACACAATTCGCCGTCGCGGTCTCAGCGAGAAGCTCCTCCATCGCTACTTTGGACCTTACAAGATCGCAAGGCGTCTGGGGTCACTCACGTATGAATTGGTTCCTGAAGGGGTTACGCAATCTCGACGACACCGGGTGCACCCTGAAGTCGTGCATGTCGTGCGCATGAAAAAGTTTTTCCAGCGTTAGCCGACTCACGGACAATCTTTTGTGATGTGAATACTTTTTTCCTACACCAATTGTTAAAAAGCTTTCTGTTTCATTTATATTCATTACTTTGTAGCACCGAACGATGCTCCTTATTGGGGGATCACTGCCACGTGCATTTATGCTGGTGCCCACTTCGTTGCGCAACACCGCTGTCAGCATATCTACAGTGTGGCGTCGGTAGCGCGTCGTTCTGTCGCTCGCGCGCTAGGCATGCCTTTGATAAGCAGTAGGACCACGTGATAATCTGATGTTTATCGGTGAAGAGAGCAGGGGCATCCCTTCCGCCGACGCTGAACCGCACAGGCTGTTTCGAGGCCACCGAAAGTTTTCACGCAATTCTTTTATGGGCACAAATTCGCACAAATAAAGTTTATTTCTTTTCAAGTCACCTCGTCTCCGTGCTTAAGGGCCAAAACCGCCACGTAAAAGTGACAATATAAAATCACAGCCATGCCCCGCGCACCAGGGCTCGCAAGGGAATACGGCAGTGGCGGTGGAAATAAAAAAAAAACACTAGCGGGAGTGACCTCAATAGCGAGGTTTCAGGCGCCACTAGCAACGTCACCTGCAGTGTTATGCCAGCGAGTCCTCGTCAAACGTCCGTGCCTCGGAAAAAGGCAATCTGGGTCAAGGCCAGCCCGCAGTCGGCCTGGCGCGATCACCTCGACGGCGTGAACACGCGCGGCACCCCTCTGGCCCATGTGCAGTGAGTCAGCGGCGCACGTGACAGCGAGCCGGCGGCTGCGTGTCGGGTGGTCTGACGCATGGCGCGGCGACCCCCATTGGCGGAATCTGCTCTGACGACCAGCGGCGCTTCTGATTGGACACTTTGGTGGGACCCGGTGTAAATAAAAGAAGCCCTGCGGCGTGTCGCGATCGGCAGTCCTAGAGAGAGGAGTCCCCATGTCGGAGGGCCGACATGTGTGTGAGTCAGCGGTCTTAGGCGAAAGGCTGACCTATGTGTTAGAGAGGAGAGTTCGGCTCTTCGAGTCTCTGTCGGCCCCAGTGCCGAAATTGTAACGCCTCTGTATATATGCTGTACATAAACCTTGTTTAACTCACCGTCGTCTCGTCCGCTCGTCTTATCGGCTCTGCGCAGAAGCAGTCGCGAGCTGATAAACATACGCTACCAAACGGCTGGTGACCTTCCCGGCGGAGTTGAAAGCAGTGGCGCCTCCGGGGCCGTGTTGGCGTCGCCGTCTTTCGCAACAGTGGTGGCTTCGGCGGGATCGGTCCGCCGTTTCTCAACAGTGGTTGGCAGCTGCGGGATCGGCCGGCGTCAGCGACATCGATGCGGTGAGTGCCTGATGTTTTCCCCTCAGTTCACCAGACTACTCTAGCTCAGGTTGTAGTAGTTTAGAGAAGGGCTGTGTGAAGCATTGAAGTGAGCTTTGATCGTTTCAAGCCAAGTCGAAGCGCTTTGAAACCAAAGTTAATGCGGAGGGGGTAAACACGGGAGTGTGAAAAATTGCTTGCGCGTCTTGCTAGTAGGCTTATAGTGGGTACGGCAAGTAGATTCTTAACAGGGGAAACAGCAAGAGGCTAGTGTGAACGATGGAGAACCTTAAAGTGAAGGAACTCATCGAAATTTGTGAGGAACTCGGCATTACTTTGGGCCGTGCGAAACGAAAGCAAGCGATCCTTGAGATCATGAAGGATGAGGGAGTGTCGGCTGAGGAAGTCGATGAGGCCTGGGTGGAGATCAAAGCACGCCGCGAGGAGGCTGAAAGGCGAGAAGCTCGCGAACGTGAAGAAAGGCGAGAAGCTCGCGAGCGCGAGGAGGCCGAGAGACAAGAGCGCCTAGAGTTGAAACGACTAGAATTGGCAATCCTACAGTGTTCGCAGGCGCCTAGCGCAGCTTCTCCGACGATGCAGGTCAGCGGTATTAGAATTCGGGATCAACTGCCACCGTTCGTAGTAGGCGAGGACATGGCGAAGTATCTCGTCAAGTTTGAACACGTCTGTGAGCGAAATGCTTTGGAGCAGTCTCTTTGGGCGCGGAACCTGCTAGCTCTTCTTCCCGGCGAAGTGTCCGACGCGATAACTTGCTTGTCGAGGGAAGCGTTTGAGAGCTATGACGAGGTTAAGGAAGTGCTCTTGAGACGTTATAAGTTGTCACCCGAGGCTTTCAGGCAAAGGTTCCGGTATGCTGAAAAGGGGAATGAGTCACACGTTGACTTCGCGTTTCGTCTTAAAGCCGATTTGATTGAATGGCTCAAGGGCGAAGGTGTTTATGACGACCGCGATAAAGTGCTGGAATGCGTTGCATTGGAGCAATTCTACCGCTGCATCGAGGAGGATGTCAAACTTTGGCTGCAGGACAGACTTGGGGACGTACAGTTAAACAAGGCAGCTGAGTTAGCTGAGGAGTATTATACTCGCCGAAAGTTGCATAGCAGGGCAGCGCGCGTTGAAAAGGATGAAAGGAAAGAGGGCTTTTCAAGGAAACCTGATCAACGGAAACCCGCTCCGCACCGTAATTTCAAAAAGGACCCGTCTCTTACGAAGGACACTGTAGAGGAAGGGAAAACAGAAGCGGAGAAATCGAGTGAGGTTTCTACCACACAGGCATTAGAACCGGAAAACAAACGGAAGCCGCTAATCTGCTACAACTGTAAAAAGGAAGGGCACATCGCGAGAAACTGTCAGGAAAAGTTTGCCTTCGCAACGATCCGAGAATCAGAAAAAAACATTCGGTTGTTGGAGCCGTATCTCCAAGAAATTAGGGTCAATGAGAAAACGTGCCGAGCACTTAGAGACTCAGCGGCAACCATGGACGTTGTCCATCCTTCATTGGTGTCTCCGGATGACTTCACAGGAGAATGCGCGTGGATCAGGCAAGTCGCCGAGGAGCAGAGTGTTCGCTTACCAATCGCCACCGTTGTCATTGAAGGCCCGTTCGGTAAGCTTTGCACCGAAGCGGCTGTGTCTGCCGCGCTGAATGGTCGTTTTTCTTATCTTTTCTCCAACAACTCGGAGCAGCTTCTCAAAGAGCAGGGCAAATCGTTCTTCCCCAACTTAGCGTGCATGGCTCCCACGCGATCGCAAGCGCGAAAGCTTTCGCGGAAGCTTGACTTGGTTCCATGCGGTGAACTCTCAAGTGACCTTGTCGGCGGGTCGACGGAACCCCAGAAAGGAAATTTTCCGCATGAGTCATGTGAGCAGTCACGCGAGCGGCCCGTCGCGGGAGCGGCCGGCGCGGTATGCGCTGGGGGAGACGACGTGGCGCCATTGAGTCAGAGCGAGAGGGTTGCAACGATCTCGCCTGTAGCGGAAAGTTGGAGCGAGCTGCCGAGAGTTGATCGAGAGACGCTCATTCGAGGGCAGAGTGAGGATCTCTCGATTGAAGCGCTAGTGGAAAGCCAAATTGAAGCGCGAGTGGAAAGCCAGAAAAACGCGGCAAAAGTGCTGTCGAAGGAGCACTACGAGAAATCGGGGAAGAAGCGCGCTTTTGAAGTTGATAATCAGGTAATGCGGCTGCAGCCATCCAAAAGGAACAAGCTTGAGGTTGATTGGGAAGGGCCCGCCAAAGTATTATCGACGCCTTGCGATACAAATTATGAGGTGCAAGTAGGAAGGCGGCAGAACAAAATTTACAACTTGATGAAACCCAATGTTCAATATCAAGCGGTCGTAAATCAGCTGTTGAAGGCTTCAGAGGAAGAGGAAGCAGAAAATTTGAGTTCTAGTGAGGTGATCGAAGGGGGATCGAAAGTAATCCGGGAGCAGATAAACCTAGAGCCTAGCTTAAGTGAAGGAGGACCTGAGAAAGAGAACCTGAGAAAGATTGTTTCCGAGTTTGGGTATGTGTTGTCGGACCGTCCCGGAGACGCGACGGTGGTCGAACACGATATCGAGCTAAGCGGTGAGGAGTCAATCAGTAGCAAGCCGTATCGTTGTTCCCCTGTACAACGTCGAAAGTGTGAGCCGCTCTTGGTGCCGCATAGGTATCGTCGCCTAAAAGTGGCCGGTTACTGAGGTGGAGCATGTTGCTCCACAGCGCAACTTTGACGTTCGCTAAAGAAAAAAAAGGGAAAGGTAAACGTTAATGCAGGTGCATTGAGCAGTGCGTTCTAGCTAGTACCTTCTCAACCTTTCGGTTTCTGGCTGGCGATTCGGGGCAAAATTTTGACCTCATCACGACCTGGGCTGAGCGCTCTCGTTCAGAGTGATCTCAAGGGGCCAACTTTGTGGTATTCTTATTCGTTACGTTGTTGTACGTGGAAAAAAAAATATTGAGTTGTCATTTTAAGAGTCTTGTGTCCCACATGTGCCTCTTGATGTAGAGGGAACAAAATTCCGATAGACACGTAGATAGGTATATGTTGTACTATACTTTGTCTGGTGTTCTGTCGGGTGACCGAAGGCACTTGCGTGTGTCGTGTGTTGTCTGTTGTCGATCCGTTCTTGGCAAGTTGCAGAACCATCGACAAGTGCTGAAACCGAAGATGGTCAGAAGAGACGAGTGAAGCTGGTCAGCAAGTTGTGGCGACAAGCCAGTGGAGCTGGGATCCGTCGTCAAAAATGGGATGTGTTCCCGGAACAGTCTGGAGCTGTATTCTCCCCATGGCCCTGGAGGCGAACCTGGAGGGACCTGGCGAACGAGCGCACCTGACATCCGAGCCCCGTGGAAGCAGCTCGTCTTTCCGGTGCATTGTCTGGCGGCGGGGGTGCTGTTATGCCAGCGAGTCCTCGTCAAACGTCCGTGCCTCGGAAAAAGGCAATCTGGGTCAAGGCCAGCCCGCAGTCGGCCTGGCGCGATCACCTCGACGGCGTGAACACGCGCGGCACCCCTCTGGCCCATGTGCAGTGAGTCAGCGGCGCACGTGACAGCGAGCCGGCGGCTGCGTGTCGGGTGGTCTGACGCATGGCGCGGCGACCCCCATTGGCGGAATCTGCTCTGACGACCAGCGGCGCTTCTGATTGGACACTTTGGTGGGACCCGGTGTAAATAAAAGAAGCCCTGCGGCGTGTCGCGATCGGCAGTCCTAGAGAGAGGAGTCCCCATGTCGGAGGGCCGACATGTGTGTGAGTCAGCGGTCTTAGGCGAAAGGCTGACCTATGTGTTAGAGAGGAGAGTTCGGCTCTTCGAGTCTCTGTCGGCCCCAGTGCCGAAATTGTAACGCCTCTGTATATATGCTGTACATAAACCTTGTTTAACTCACCGTCGTCTCGTCCGCTCGTCTTATCGGCTCTGCGCAGAAGCAGTCGCGAGCTGATAAACATACGCTACCAAACGGCTGGTGACCTTCCCGGCGGAGTTGAAAGCAGTGGCGCCTCCGGGGCCGTGTTGGCGTCGCCGTCTTTCGCAACAGTGGTGGCTTCGGCGGGATCGGGCCGTCTTTCGCAACAGCAGGCTTCAGCCGTTAGTTTGCGTTCTATTCCGGGTTCTCTGTAACTTGCACTTTATTAGACTACCGCTGTGCGAATAGCTTTGCCTCAAAAACACATCGGAATTAGCATTTCGCCCTTTAAGCCACTTACGGCTTTACGAGTACCAGGGATACTGACTACATTCTCTTTCAAAGCTTTCCAAGGCAAAAAAGATCTAAACTTATTCCTAAATAGGGGTGATAAAAAGATGTAATAGAAGTCTTCAAGAATCATTCTGATCTGCTATAAAATCTTTTGGATCTTCTAGCGTAATAAACATCCGCAATCCATGAGTAACACGTACAAGGCAAGTCCCGTAGAGCGTGGCATGCAACCTCGTCAAAGATAGGGTCACGAATATGGTGGCGAGATGTTTTACCAGGAAAGTGTAACGGTGCACACCTTGAAACAAATAGAAACGCCACTGTACACATTGGGCAAAGATCAATTCAATTTTTACTTTATTGTTTTCAAGAAACCTTCGTTAAATCGTGTTTTATACTGTGGTAGTCTAAATTTTTTTTATTTGATGGCAATATTATTCTCAAGCGGGCATCCAAGACACAAAGACACACACACAGACAGACAGACAGACAGACAGACAGACAGACAGACAGACAGACAGACAGACAGACAGACAGACAGACAGATAGATAGATAGATAGATAGATAGATAGATAGATAGATAGATAGATAGATAGATAGATAGATAGATAGATAGATAGATAGATAGATAGATAGATAGATAGATAGATAGATAGATAGATAGATAGATAGATAGATAGATAGATAGATAGATAGATAGAGTAGTTCGGGTTAAGTTCACCCCGGGCATGTTTTACTGTTCAGCAGCCTGGACGATTGCTCTTAGCCAATGAAATGCTTTGAAAGCGTGCAAATCTAATCTTTGTCTTCACATGTCATTTCCTTAGGTGTCCGAAATCACACTTGTCCACCACATGAAAAATGGGATGAAAGACATCTAAACTGTGGCGAGTGTATTTGTTCTGTCCTGCAATATCGGCCGAGTGGAATTCCCAACCGTTGTGGCCATGACTTCGTAGGCAAATGCTGGTGCATCGCTGACTACTGCCGCAATGCAAATAAGACATGCGTGCCCAAAAGTGAATGTCGGTCAAGCTGTAGACCTCCAGGATAATCCGCCAACCACTTCTTTCAATAAAATTATGTGAACTTCTCTGAGTGATTTAATGTCCTGATAGCAGGGTGGTCCATTGTTTGAAGGTCCTGTTGTGCACTACTTTACATGATCACCTAAAAATTATTCCTATTGTTTTTCTGAACTTTCATGTTTTTTTTTTAATTTATTGCCATTTTAACAGTTTTTCTTTCTTTTTTCATACATACCTTGTCTAAGTGAGGGGTATATCTCTTGGACATCGGCAAACTATCACGTCGCATACATGGCGTACTCAGGATCGGCAAATCGATAGCAGTTTTACCTGTAAAACGTCTAAAATGCAAGGCTCATGCCAATACTTTTATCCGATTTTAAACACATTACATCATTTGTGGTGCTGTTCTTAATTTACAGGAAGCCTGCCTATTGGTCACATTGCCTTTCAGATCATTCGGCAGATATATTCATGATAAATTGCGCTTCGATTTCGAATGAAGGTCCCAGTCAGTCAGTCAAAAACTTTATTAAATGGCCCTGAGGAGTTTAAGCCACCAGGGTGTCCATGAGGGACATTCTAGCAGCCGCTGCTGTAGGCGACGCCTGAGTCGGGGTGAGAACGTGGTGGCGTTCCGCCAGTTCTTGGGCCCTCTGAACTGCCTTTTGTTGGTTTCCGAGACTGGGGCTCCTGAGTGCCTTCTCCCAGTCGTACTCACTGGTGAGAGGTCCTAGCGGTAACGTGGGACATTGCCAGAGCATGTGTTCAATAGAACAGTACACTTTTAGAGCCATTTCTTTAGCGAAGAGTTTTTTTTTTTTTTTGTTCATGGAGAATCGTTCTCAGGCGTTGCAAATTATATGTAAGTGCGATTGAACTCTTGCGATTTTCTAACGTGTCAGCCATGTAAAAACAGAACTTTCCATAAACTCTTAAATTTTTAAGCTCCTACATTTAGCGAATTTCATTGAACAATTTGTTTATGGTTCTCTTTCTTTCAACAATGAGAAGCACCTCTAGGAACTGCTCAATAGTATTCTTTGAAATGGACGTCTCTACAACGCATCAGCTACAAATATGTACTGTCGGGTGGGATATGAAGGTAATTGCGCGAGCGTCGACCAAGAGCGAGAACAGCGCCACGGCCCAGAATTTTTTTTTTCAGGAGAGTGAAACAGTAGGCTAGCTTCCCTGACTCTTTTTGCTGTTTCTGAAGCTGCGGTCACTCCCGTCTGAGCAAAGTGGTTTTTTTTATTTTTTTTTTCTTTACTGGCTTCCGATAATAGAAGGGGATGGTATTTCATGCAACGCATTCTTCGCTATTATCAGTAATTGGACGGCATGAAGGCTGCATCTAGCGTGTGAATTACTTTGCTGCTGCCGTGGCAAACACTGTCCGTGATGACTACATAAGGTGCGGGCTCTCTTCAGTTTTAATTTTAATTTTTTTTTCGCAGAGTCACGTATTTGACAAAAAATAGAAAGAAGGGTTGTTTGAAACATGATTTATTTTTGGTTCACGGTCGTCGAGAAGTTTGAGGGACTCAGAGCATCGCGATTTTCGGACGAGATAGCATGACTTATATCACCATAACAAAGGAACATCTGAAAATGAGATGTTTTTTGCAGACACTACAGAAATTAATATCCAATATTCTTTTTTGGAGACGAAAAAACTCAGGGGTCTCTCTAAACTCGCTGTTGCAGTACATTTAGTGCTTACAACTTCATACTTCGATACGCCGCCCGACCTCTCCTTCACGTCGTTTATCCTTTTCGGGATAGAAGAAAACAGATTTCACCAAATCAGGGTCTTGTCTGAGAGCATTCCACTCCATCTCAACATGTTTCCACAAAGTGTCTGCGTCATTGTTTGTCAAATTGGCGCGAGCCAATCGTGCCGTCATTATTCCCCAAACATTCTCGACGATATTGAGCTCGGGGCTTTTAGGAGGCCAGCAGAGCTGTGCAATGCCAGAAGCATTTAAATTTTCTTGCACTGTGGATGCATTGTGAACAGGGCAGCCATCGTGTTGGAAATAAAATTATCCGTCAGGAAATGGTCCATTGATGGCGAAAGATAGGGGAACATCGTCGATGATCTCATTGTAGACTTCGGCCGTAAGTCTTCCGGGGATGCGGAAGAGCGGACCCAGACCGGCATATGTTATTCCGCCCCAGACGTTGACCGATACACGCCCGCTTGCACCGACACTGCGAATGTTTTCATGCTTGTACCTGCAATAAAAGCGATAAATCCGTTTTCTACGCACAACATTAACAGCGTGGTAACTATGTAAAAACCCTTTCGTCGAGCCACAAAAATGGCATAGTGGGTCAGAGAAAAACGTGAGTTACTGACTAGTCGAAATGGGGAAGTGGGCCGAACATGAAATTAGAGAGAAGGATAATCAATTGTAATTAATGGTAACAGTGTGGATTGCAAGAAAAGGCAAGCACAGCTCGGCACGGCAGAAAATCAGTTCGACGGATGAGATTAAGAAGCTCGAGTGAATTACGGGACCATGGCCGGCAACAGGACCGGGTTATCTAGAGTAGTATGGGAGAGACCTTTGCTGCAGTTAGGTTAGTCAGGGTGATGCTGCTGCGGATTATGATGATTATGAGTACGCTCCTAAACCTAAGAGCGGTGCCGAACCGCTGTCGGTGTGAAATGATACACAAGCAATATAAACCTCAAGGCTGCCACGGACTCTCCAAACACGAAGTCGCTGGTTCCAGCAAGAGGTGAACGTCGATTCATCACTGAAGATGACCTGCTGCCAGTCTTCAGCTCTCCAGTTTTCGCGCTGACGCACGAAGTCCAAACGTTTCCTTCGATGTTCACTAGTCAAAAGCGGCTTTCTAGCCGCCACGTGGCTTTTCAGACCGGCAGCACGAAGTCTTCTTCGGATAGCCGAAAGACTGAGGGAAAGGCCAAGCTCTTCTTTAATTTTCTTTGTTGTCGAGAAAGGGTCTTTGACCACAGCTGCTATTATCAAGGAATCTTCCTCCTCAGTTGTTTTTCTAGGTCTCCTTTGGTGTGGTGCATCTTCCAAGCGGTTTTTCAGGTAAAATGCTCGAAGAATGCGGTTGATTGTCTTCTGTGGCCGGTTCAGCTTACAGGAAATCTCTCGCTGGGACATAAACCTTCCCAAAGAAATAATTTCACGGCGTTCCTCCAATGTAAACCGTCAGGGCATTTTCTTGCGACGTTTGGTTTAGGGTCACATCCAGCATTACAGCATTGACACCCCTATGCGAAAACGTTTGGCACAATTCTATTGGCTGATGAAGTCAGTATTACGATGCGATGCTTATCTTTTGCGCGACATAGCACGTCACTCAAATGAAGGTTAACACGAGCTTTCCCACCAACGTTGTTGCTGTGCGGAAAGATAACAGCCTACCAAGTTACGCTTGATCGCAACGAATGAAACACTTAGAATAGAGAGAAAGGGGGGGGGGGACGAGTTCGTCAACGGGGTGATTGTCGTAGCATAGAACAGCCAACTAGGGAGAGAAGAAAGCAAAATCTTGATTTTCATTCTTCCTAAACGTTCCGCTGAGTGGTGCTGAATGGTGAGTGGTGCCCCGTCCTCGGACTCCTTCGACCATGTCCCCATTTTTTCTTTATGTTCTCTTTACTTCTGTATGTGTGTCATCATCTCTACCCTTATCCCTTTCTATCCCTATCTCTTTTAATCCCTCCTTATCCCCTTCCCTCGTGAGCCACTGTTGAGGTGTCGTATTCTGATACAGACAGTTACGGGCCTTACTTTTACCTTCCTTTCTCTCTTTTAAAAATCACTTACACACGATGCACCCTCTCTCGCCGTGTACATACGTCTTGTCCTTCAATGGGGCAGGTGCGTTTGTTGTAAGGCTAGAGTAACGTTGAGCGCCCGACTTCACATACATATATGGAAGATGCAGCCTTAACAATTACGCCAACCGCTTACCATATATACGCGAGAATGCACGTTAGCTCTGCTATACACTGCTTGTTTTTCTTCTCTTATCACGTGACAATTGGATGATGGTCGCTGGTTAGTGCACGGGCTTTTATTTTTGCGGCAATGGTCTCGCATCGTCAAGATTTTTCCTGGACGTGAGACACTAACTTGACTTACCTTTATCCAGAGCTGTAGTTAATTATGTATGCTGATTGATTTGTAGGGTTTAACATCCCAAAACCACCCTATGATTATGAGAGACGCCGTAGTGGAGGGCTCCCGAAATTTCGACCACCTGGGGTTCTTTAACCTGCACTCAAATCTGAGCACACGGACCTATAACACTTCCACCTCTAATTACGAATACTTCATCCACGTGATGTCAAAATGAGAAATTTATCTGTTATCGCTGTTTCCATAAGACTGACAAATATAAAGAAATTTTGTTAATCTTCACCATAATTTTACATATAGTTGCAGATTATTGCGGCAAATGAAATCACATAAGCAACACAAATAATTGTTGCTCGCTCCTATAGTTTATTAGAATAGATTTTTTTTCTCAGACGAAGCAAAAATCTGTTTATAAGTACGTGCGAGCACTGGCATGATGCTCCCTAAGCTTGTTAAGCTAAAATTACGAGTTCACTTCCTGAACTTGAAACACTATTCGAGTGTTTAAAGTTCATGACGGGCTCTACGACCGTTTCTTTTTCATCAAGTTTCTATGAATTCGGCGTCTATTAAAAAGGGCATGTGAAGGACCTGCAAGTGTACACACAGTTCTTCAAAAACAATGAATACATCTGGAGTGAAATTTTCAAGAAATAGGAACTTGCCTGTTACGTGCCTTCTTAAAGATCTTTACCAAGACCTAGAAGCTAAGAACACGTCATGAGGAGCTGTAAATAATGGTATCGCCCTTCCTCAACTAGACTTCGCATCATCAGTTCGGAGGCAATATCGCGCTTCTGAATCTCGGCTCTAGAAGGCACAGAATCCATAATATATTGTGTTGACACTTTCAACCGTGATCAGCGGTATTCGACAAATGAGCTAGTTCTTACGAAGTTAACATGAGTAATCCAAAAAGTTCTGTTGTTTGTGGATATATTTGCATATTCCTGACGTTCATAAGTATACGTGCACGACGCAGTTGTTTTTCAAGTTTTCACTCATGTACATGCAAAATTTTTTAAAGGCTCCCGTAAGTCGGCACTATGCAAGCTGCCTTTCCCCTGAATATATGGAAAGTGGCACTTCCTGCACTGAGAAGCGAGCAAACTTGACAAAGTGACAGCAGCGTAGAGGACCGTTTTATAAAAGTAGGTATGAGAGGTTGATATGATTAGATGTCAGTACACGTGCACGCGTGCACGCACGCACTCTACAGGTTGTTTCAAAAAATGTGACCAATATTCTCAGAAGCTAGGAAAAAATACAATATTAGCTCGTATTCCCAATTATTGTTTTAGCTGAAGGCGTCTCAAGATGTTTAAAGACATCAGTTGAGACAGCAATTAAGAAAGTTAACTTCATTAAATTCTAATTTTCGACATAGCTGTTTGCATTCGCTGTTTGCGTCGGCCTCTATTCCCGGCGGACGCTGTCGGCACATGCGTATGCACTGATGCTATAGCACCTACAAGTTAAAAGACGCGGGAGCATACGCTGGTCCTTAGCCAGGATTATTTCTTAGGGGCGAAGCTCCTTAAAGCGGCACCCATTCGTCCCTCGTAGTAGTCGTAGTCGTAGCGTGTAACCAGTCTTACGTTTTGACCTGCAAGGTGGTGCCGGTGGGAGATTTCTCCTGTGTGTTGTTTACAATAAAAAATTCACAGTGTGCGCGTTAACCAAAAGCCGAATTCTCCTGTCTCTCATTCCCCATCAGCAGCCATTGGCATGTACATTAAGCACTATCTGACAAGAAAGGGTTGCTATGTTATACTCGCTGGGCGTAACCTCCTAGGTTTTAGAAAGGTTTAGTGAGCGTTGGGCCGCAGTGCCATGAATACCGTGAACTAGTATATGCCATGAAATTGAGGTGGTTAAAAGTGGGAAGTAGACACGAAGCATGAGCCGAATTCTCCTGCCTCTCATTTCCCATTAACAGCCATTGGCATGTACATTGAGCACTATCTGACAAGAAAGGGTTGCTACGTTATACTCGCTGGGCGTAATCTCCTTGGTTTTAAAATGGTTTAGCGAGCGTTGGGCCGCAGTGCCATGGATACAGTGAACTAGTATATATACCATGAACTCGAGGTGGTTAAAGGTGGGAAGTAGACACGAAGCACAAGCCGTAAGAAAGTGTGCGTGTGCCATCTCTCGTTTAGTTCTGGAATGTCCGCTGGATGGCGGTGCTTCTGTATGAGAAATGTATGAAGAAAAGATGCGAGATGGTGGTACTTGGAGTGTTGAATAGATGGACGAACGGACACACAGACAGATGCATCGACGGACGCACGGATGGCTGCACGGACGGATGGACGCATGGACGAACGCAGGGACGGACGCAGAGATGGACGTGCGGACGCACGACTAGACGCAAGCACGGACAATCACACAGACGGACGCATGGACGGACGGAAGCAAGAATGAATGGACGGACGAATGCTTCGCCCCACTCTCTATCATTCATTCACTCCGTGGTATTTGCTGCCATTTTTTTGCGCTGCTCCCAGCTATGTGCTACTAATACTGCAGGCCGCCTATAAGGTGCCGGTGCAGTGTGCACTTTTTTATAAATCTTTGCCACGGCCGACTCCTTGCCTAAGTAGTTCTGTACCGGAAGTTATTCTGAATTTTCAAGCGTCACGCGAAGAGGGCGTGCGTTATCCAGGACTTTATTAAGAGTGTAGTGTAGCAGTACGAATATTTGAAACCCGTTGGTTTGTTTTACGTACCCATAAGTCCATAGGTGCAAGACCTCTGGTAATTTCTCTATTATTATGGAATCACCGTGGCCGGGATCGAAGTCACAACCTTCGGATCGGCAGTAGAGTGGCGCAACGACTGTATCAGCAGTTTATAAAAAAAACTGGCTTTGCACTCATTTACTTGCCACTCAATAGGTTTCGCATTCTACAACCTGTATTAGTCAGTAGGAAGTAAACATATTAATAACTCAATCATTCAATCAATTGATTCATAGAGAAATAATTGCTTACCAGCACAGAACATCGTTTCCTAGCGTATCGCAAATGGAAGTGCTCACAACTCGTGGTCAGCCACGTCGACGTCCTTTACGGCACATCACTCACACAAAGACGACTGATGTTTATCCGGCGTTTTCACTGTGTTTTCAACCCGCTTTCCTTTTTCAATGAAGGCATTCACTCACAATGCAACACACCTCAAAAGCTTTAACAGTTGGCAAGCACGACATTCGGGCCACCAGAATTCAGATAACGAGCGAAAGAGCTAAGCGCGAAAACACTGGTGGGCGTGTCACATCAGATTTGAAATACAAGAGCTCTGTTTTCACCGACAAGGCCACCCCCATATGGCCCTGATCGGCCTAATATAAATAAATATTTTTTAAATGCTAGTGTAAAACGCCATCACCTACTTTTTTCTTCGCAAGCTACCTGAAGACAAAATTGTCTCAGTATGATAAAGCAGTAAAATAAGCATGTTTGGAGGATTATTCCTCGTTAACCATTTGTTCCTTCGTCACCTAACGGTGCTTCAGTCGCAACTCACATCGCTTGTACGTGCCTAGCATTATTTGTTTCTTGGAAGCGAAAATAGATATTGCCAGTTGAGGCCTTAATTTTTGGAAATCTAGTTACTTTCTGCGACGCTGTTTTGATTGAGCCGCTCTATAAAAGAAACAATTACCAAATGAAGCAGGATAAAACATTCCCACCCGATGAAAATTTTCATTCCTGGGGGAAAACACACCACTTTTTGTAGACCACGAATTTAATGGCAGGAGTAATAAGCAGGCACGTTCTTCATGAGCCTGCTGAGATGATATGTACTATACGAACACTGATGAATTCCGCCGCATTATTATTTCCAAGTACAGGCATTTCGAAGGTGCCCTGAAGCGGTATTTTGAGTTTTAATGAAATATACTCAATAGCAGCGTATGACACTTCACATGACGCAAAAATATTTAGATTCCGCCTAGTTCGAGCGAAGTTACATGGCTTTGTCGCATTCTTCAAATACTTTTTTCTCAATTTTCGTACCAGTGAGTGCGCTGGAAGCTATGGGAGAGTGGAAGGTCGAGGGTAAAAAAGGCACATCTTCTTTCAGCGCACGCGCCCTGTCTTTGCGCAGTTTTTTGTTTGTTTTTTCTTCGAACTCATGGCTTACTTCAAGTGTAATAACAGGCGAGTGCGTGGGCTTGGGGCGCCACCTCGTGGCGCCATCGTAATTATTGAGCTCACGATGTTCAAAGCAGCCAATTGCATTGACTTTGAGTATATGGCGCACTTATATGATAACATAGCATTCATGTTAGGCACAAGACATCGAGATTTATTGCTGACCATGACAATTGTAAATAACAGGTCACGCGCTGCGCTATAATATTCAAATAGCATGTTCTCGGGAGCCTTGACCACCGATGTGCAATGTTTTCTCCCCACATAAAAAAGTGTTGCCGAGCCTTTTAGGGCGCAGACGCGCTACCAGCTCTCTAGGCACACCAGAGATAAGATGGTGAATTTCGCAACTTGGAGGAATTCAACAGTGCACAACCGTCTTGCATTGCACGTCAGCTAGAGCCAGCAACTACTAAAGCGTATGACCTGTTTTCTTGGCGAGCTTGACGCCAAGGTTCACTCACTATCATCTGTGGCGTAAACAAATCCGCAACGTGCTCTCTCCCAAGGAGTGGTCAAGATTATGCATGATCGCTCTAAACATGGATTCCGAAGCAAACGTTTCAGGCCCCCGTTTATTGCTCTAGAGGTGTGCTTATAGTGTGACAAAATGAATTCAGACAGTGGAAAAAATCACAGGCTTACTTAAGCATTCGGTACCCTTCCAGTGTGGCTACTTTACAAGGCAGTTTATATCACAGTAACAATGATGGCTTAGCGACGAGTGGGGATAGTGTCGAAACAATGATGCCACCAATTGCCATGCGATGAAATCGTAACCATTTGTAACGGGATGTGACGTTATTAGATATGGCCACGCGCGTTCCTCATTTTCACTTGTGTTTTATTCGGTTTACGCCCACAGAGCCTGTCAGGAATACTCCAGGCTAACTGTGCCTAATTGTTTGAGAAGGTTCCAGATTAATGTAGATTTTTTATAAAGATTGTGCGCAAAAGGCGTCAACACTCGAGATCATTCCAGAGCTTATGCGCCGACCAGTGATGTGGCTAGAATGTTCGACGGCGCATGTATACATGCCCACACGCTTCGCCGCGTGTCAGTTGATCGACGGCCGATGCTCAGTTCACCGCTCTCAGTGCCAGTGTGTATCGCTGTAATATGAATTTTCGTTGACGGGCCACAAGTTCCGATAAATAATTAGTTTTATCTTCGAACTACGGTCTGCTTCTTTCATGAACGTCATGATATCGGGATATCTGGCGGAAGTGTTGCTTTTTTCGTGTTCTGGACGCCCCGTCAAGCCGTGAACCCAGGGCCAGTTGTGAAGACATCGGCGACAACCCCGATACGCAAACAAGCCGCAGCAAGAAGGTTTACCACATGAGTTCGAGGCTCTACCTGAGAACACCATGCAAACCAAGACCGTTGCTCCAACTACAGGCAGAATGACTCATGCCGTGCCAACTGAACCTATGGTGCTCCGGCAGCCCAAAGAGCCACCACTGTTCCGTGGATCTTCAGTGGAATACCCTGAAAGCTGGCTGGATACGTACAAGCAAGTCACCGCTTTGAACAGCTGGGACCCAGATAAAAGCTGCTCCGCATCCACTTTTACCTTCATGATGCCACGAAGACATGTTCGAGAACCGGGAGTCAATATTACGAAGCTGGGATGAATTTCGGGCGACGTTCCTCAGCACGTTCACGAGCGTCGTCCGAAAAGAACATGCTGCTATTATCTTGAAGACGCGTGTGCAACTCCCCAATGAGAACGAGAACATATTTGCGAATAGAAGGTTCGTCTGTTCCGCCACACTGACCCCACCATGGCCAAAGAGAAGCAGCCCCGATTCTTTATGCGAGGTGTCACAAGGTTAATAAGCACGTAGCTTTTCGTTAAGGGTGGGATAATTGCAGAAGTAACGATGATGAGCATCTCTAAATAGATTCTTTTGGTTGAAATCGACTTCGGAACAGCACAGTTACAGCTGTAATCGATCAACGAACCACAATTGGCAACGGACTTGAAGAAAAACAAACTTTTTTCCAAGTAATAAAGTTGTTTTCTGATGAAGTTCACCCAAAAACGTATTCAACTTGTTCGATAGTCTTCTACGAAAACACGACGTTCCTGACAGGCACCGTCAACGTCTGTGTACCACTCTAAAACATATTGCCTAAACACCGTGACGCAAGTATTCCAGAAATGTGGCCTCTTAAATATGCTAGCCACCACATAGAGCACTAACCCGAAAGTCACAGCCAGTCGTTTTCTTCATGCAAAGGGTATTATTTCAGACTTAGAAACAATTTAGGAATTTAAAAACACGACCTTATAGTAGGTTTACTCTGTCGCCACGTCATTTAAACGGTGTCGTTTCTGAATTCATATCCCGTCGTCTCTTATCCGCATTTGTCTTCGAGCTCTAGTTCGTGGCATCGACGAGTGCTGCTATGTTAGCCGACTTGAGGTCTTCGTAAATGCTGCACACCAAAGTTCCGGGGTCACAGTCAAGAAGCGTGGTGAGGATAATTCAGAGCTTCGAGTGAATCTTGTCGGCCGGAGCGTACACCACCAGATAAGGCAATAAACGCCACATGCACGTGCAGCTCACGTATGCCGGGATCTGCGACTAAGTGTCCTCTACTATAACGTAGCCGTGGACTGACGTTACAGTGTCCGTGCTCATGAACGCCTTCCTGCTGCTGAGCGTCTTCATGGCGCTGTCCATGCACTCCAGAAGCTCAATCTGACTGTATGTTCTATCTGCCGCCCAGGTTCACAACCTCATCAGAGTCCATGGGCATTGCAGTGGGGACACCCAGCAGTAGAAAAAAGCCAGGCGCTCAAGCAGGGTCTGACGGGCCAGCCATCTTTCGACCGTCTTGCGGAGCTACTTGACGGCCGTCTCTTTACCGCGCCTTTCACTCATGAAGGGAAATGACGCAAGCGTCAGTCTGTCGAGAGTGCACAGCTGGGAGGGCGTCACCGAGGCGTCATACGAGGTGAACGAACGCGTCAACATTTTCGGTTGTCATACCTGAAACTCAAGTACAGCTATGGGCACAGGCCCATATCACTTTCGTGGTCTACCATAAAAGACTTCGACCAGACAGCAGGATTGCTACCAGCTCATGGCCCATAATTACTGTGTTTAAGGCCATATAAAAGTCCCGATAAACTTGATGAGAGCTGAGTGTCTGCCATTCTCTTTCACTGGAAAAGTTATGAGTTTAGGTGCAAGCCCTGGGTGTACTTTAGGCGTTTAAGGTGAAATTAAGTAGCAGTAAATACCTGAAAGCGAGGGTAACTTACAATCGGCTATCCGGAGGGTTTCGCCGGTGATCCTGAATGCAGTGTTTGGAGGGTCGTCCGCATAGCATTGAAATAGAAAACAACGGTAAGGAAATAGTATCTTTCGGATGCTTTATTTTTTTAAGTCAGGCTTAGTCAGGCGAACTTACCAACAACTTCATCAGTAGGGACACGTTTTATCATACATCAGGCACAAATAAAGAATGCTGGAAGCAAGATAGAAGTGTCACAGATTCATGGCTGGTATCACATCACCAGAGTACTGCGAGGTATTTTAGTGACACAGTTAAGTATGGCAATCTCAGCCATCATTTCCATGTAATGTTTGCCAATTCGTCATCTCCGCTGCAATTGCACACGATCTATCACAGTCAGCTTTCCGTATTGACCCCACAAATGTTCTTCGATGGCATATCTCTGCTGGCCTAGCGCATTGTATTGCTGAAGTCAGCCATGGCTGTCGCATTTTGGAAAGAGTGAAGCGCAATAACGCAATGACTTAGGTCAGCATTCACAAACACCAGGTGTGAGATAGAAATTAACCCTAAATGTTCAACCATAAGGTGTGCTTTGTTATCACAACATGGCTCTCATTACCTAAAGCTTTCGTATCCACGACTGTGTCTATAAGTATCGCAATATACATGAGAACATAGACACCCACACGCAGAAATTCAGGCACGGTTACTATCCACTGTACGGTCACTGCTTCGGGGTGTTGTCGGTTTTGCATTCAGAAGGCGCAGCAGTGCAGCCAGTCAAAGTGAATGAGTTGAATCTTTTGGCTTTACTTGCCATAACCACGTCATGATTATGAAGCATGTAGCAGCAGAGAATTCTACATCAATTTCGATGACAGGGGGTTTTTGAGTGAGCACATAAATTTATGCGCACTGGATCTATGGCTTTCCGGGTTGATCAATGAGCGGCCGCCGTGGCCAGGAAAAGTGAGTTGTCGTGTTCACGTGTCTTTTCTTTTTGTGCATTCTTACAAGTACGCAATAATATCACCTCAGAATGACTTCGACCTAGAGAAAGAAACGTGATTCACCAGGAACGCTGAATGCTCGGTGAGTTGGTGCAGATATTGCCTTCTATCGAACTATGCTTCAGGAATGGACACCAATAAGTATGTTATCTTTGTACCCAGTCTTTCTATGCCGCTCGATAGAGAAAAGCAAAATACCATTTTCTCATGATAAAGTAGGTTGCTCAGTGCTGCCATTTTTACTGCCGCACCTGGCGAACCTGAGGAGCTGCATAATAGTAATAATAATAATAATAATAATAATAATAATAATAATAATAATAATAATAATAATAATAATAATAATAATAATAATAATAATAATAATAATAATAATTATTATTATTATTATTATTATTATTATTATTATTATATTATAATAATTATGATAATAATAATAATAATAATAATAATAATAATAATAATAATCCCCTCATGCTATCAGTTTGTTTTCATACCCCCTGCATGACGTACTTTCTCGTACGCCATGATGATGTAATGTACGCATGCCTTTGGATATGTGTTTATTGTAAGAGAGAAGAGAGAAAGAGGCAGAGGAAAGGCAGGGAGGTCAACCTGGCTGTAGCCGGTTTGCTACCCTATACCGTGAGAAGGGGAATGGGGAGGAAGAGGAATCAAGGAGGAAAGAGAGAACAAGTGATACGCGCACACTTGTGTTAGCATTCATCGCGCACACTTCGACATTTGCAACTGGAACGTGATTGAAATGGCAGTTCTTCCGCAGTTGTCTAGAAGTAGACTAGAATTCAAGATGTTGAATTCAAGCTAGCAAGAACTCGCTCCAAGGAAACCAAAACTTGTCATGCGCATTCAGCGCACTCATAAAAGACCTGTGCGGAATTCCCCGCCCTGTATATCAACGTCCAAAGATTATTTCCTCGACGAAAACCGACAAGTCGTCGTTTTGTTGAGGTCTTTCATGACCACCATGCACATTCTCCTGGGTGGAATAGCAACTCCTACGTTATTGTAAACTATATAAGAAAAAAAATGGGCGGGGGGTGTTTTGCACTCGCGATATTTTTCTGTTACAACATCGCATGATTGTCGTTCTCATAAAACTCGCCTTCCTGACTCATTGTACTTTGCAGTTTGAGTTGACTGAAGTAGATTATATCTCTTACACCATTCACGATTGCCATTGTGAATTATTTATATTGCATTGTAAGTACCTCAAGTCCAAATAGGTTTAAGTCAGTATTGATGTTCTCTCGGTATTTATCCAGCTCCTTGGTACACATGCATATTGAAAACATCGCATATATAGGGTGCCCTGAATATCTTGAATGAAATATCTCCACCATCTTCCATAAAATTATGTCTTCTACGGCTGCTTTCCTGCCAGACATGTTTTTCAACGCTCTTCTAACCCTCTTTACTTACACACCAATCATGAGTATCCAGTTACTTAATACTTTAAACTGAAGATTCGGTGGCCAATGTAATAATTGTAGAGTCCTAAATGTCGTCATCTCCTTCCTTTATATGACAACGAAAGCGTCATTGTTAACATTGCTATCCTTCAAGGAGTACTGACACGAAATTGAGGCGCCCCAAATAAGATTTTTTTTGTTTCCTTGATATGCACTATCAACGCTCAACTCACACACATATAAAGTATTTTATTTTCATTTTAAGGTATTCATCACCCGGCGCCTGCAAGCAAGCCACACCGTAATGAGCATTATCCCTGTGAGGGAGGACAGTGCTCGGGGGTTTCGAAGTCTGCGTCTTGCATGCAAATTGAATTACAGAAATTGCTGTCGGAGTCCCTAGACAAAAATGCACTCGTCCTTGTTTATGGCAACCACGTGTGACTGGCAGCAAATAGAGAAAGCGCGAAGAAAAATTCCGTAAACATGGTTTTTGTGCTCAAGTCCAGCAGTGCTACCACTTCGCGATTTCGAGTCTTTCTGTTACCTGGGATCCGTGTTAACTACTGCAGCTGCCACATTTTCTTGTTTAATCATTGACCATGAACGTCGGTCCTATAGTTGGAAGTGTGCCACCAAGCGTCAACGTGGAAGCATTCATGTCAGATGGCACTGAAGCTGGCAAACACCAACCGTTTTGGGGCAAGTTCTTTCAAATCAATGTATACTGAAAACTTTCAACTGCTTCTGTATAGGCATGTTCTTATTTCATGTTTTACCCAATCTTATGATGAGGATGGGGGGGGGGGGGGGTGAACCTCGTTTTTTTTCTATCAATATGCCTGCCGAAAAAATCTTTGTGACGCCAAATTGCATAATCGTGCGTTTCTGCGTTGGCAACCACCTATAAGCAACGCCCACTCTAAGCTCTGCTGTTGGTAGAAATATACAGCTTCTCACCGGCACCATCCGCAGTGCTGTCGGTAAACCCGTGGCACCGGCGTGCGCAATATTACTGTGCAGCTTGATGAACACTCGCCACATTGGCTCTTCAAAGAGCCCAAGAGATCACTGCTCAATCCAGCTAGGTAAAGAATATCTAATAAGAGTGCCTCCTGCATCCTCTGCGTAACAACCGACACCGAAAAATACCCATCAAAAATGAATAGCACAATTCGTGCTCACGAGTTGGTGGGCCACTTGCTATTGCATAATGAGTGGTTACTGCTCACACACACGGGGACGAACGAAGAATACACAAAACGTATCGCTGAGAGCGAGCGGATCAGCACCGTTAGTCAACAATGGCTCCTTCGTTTGACAAACGATGGGTGGTGCGTTTTCTCTCTGCTTGAGGAGCAGTCGGCGGCAGACCTGCGGCGTGAGATGATGTTGTCGCACGGGCCCTCTGTGTGACGGAAATGTCCGGCTCACTTAATTTTTCCTTCACATTTGGAGGCAGTGCACACCGCAGCTCTCCAAAAACATAAATGTGAATAAAGACGTGTGACCAACAACACATGCCTTTACTCGTGGCTAGACCGTTGGGCTTGTGGGCTCTCAATGATTTGGACATTAAACGGAACGGCACTATCACAGCGACAACGATATAGCCCGTCGAGAGTATCCATGTATTAGTTATTAGGGGCAAAGCTCCTTAGGGTGTCGATCTGTCCTTCCTCCGATGATGCCTGTAGCCACCGGTGGCACATACCCGAAAGAGTGGTGCTTAGAATGTCCGCTGGATGGCGGCACTTGTATACGATGAATACATGATGAAAAGATGTGAGATGGCTGTACTTGGAGTGTTCACTACATAGATGGACGGACGGATGGACATACAGATATACGGACGGACTGACGGATGCACAGACAGACAAAGGGGCGGACGCACGGACGGATGCACAGACAGAGAGACAGAGCGAGGGACGGCCGCGCGAACAGACGCATGGACAGACGGATGGACAGATGGAAGAATGGACGTACGGACGGATGCACCGATAGTCACATGAATGAACGGACACGCTGACCGATGCATGGACGGACGGCAGCAAGAACGAATGGGTGGACGAAAGCACGGACGGACTGACGAGCGCTTCGCCCCACCAATCATCATTGAATTCGTGGTTATGTTGTGATTTTTTTAAAAGAAACTGTCAATGGCTTCTCAAATAAGTAATAAAGTCGACCTCTTTAGACTAAATTTTTGGCTGAGTTTCTTCCAGAATGTCTAAACAACCAAAAAGAATTTCTACGTAACCACAAAGATTGTAGAGCGTACCTCAAGTTCACGACATCAATTCAGAGTAGATAATTGGCAACTTGTCGTACAGTCGAGTTCTAGATCATGTATGTTGTCGGGTGATGCTTTGAGTAGTTTACGTATAAGCGTTTATCTCACTGTCATTCCAATCCTTCGTTAACATGCAACCACAGTGAGTCACTTACCGAGATAACTTGAAGCCCAGCCCCCTTTTTTGCGTTCGTCTACTTTTCGGGAGAGCAATGATGACACGCGATAAGTCTATCTCACCTTCTTTACCTTCGTGACGTCACGTCTTCAAGAACCCAAACGTCTTGTTTTGTTTTTATAATTCACGCTTGCTCATTACATGTGAGAAATGGAAGAAACGTCCAAGTTTATTTACAGCATGCATGGCTGAAAGAAACATGCAATCGCAAAAGATTTGATACAAACATGCACGTGTCGTGGTGACATCAAAGTTTCATAAAGCTATCTCGCAAGCAGCAATGCCATGGAAGTTTTCCTTCAGCCACACTGTTACTAGTGATTCAGTTTAATTTTCAAACTATATTCTTACGCTCGTATGCCGAGTTCGGAGAGATTACACACTACACTTTGTTCTAGAGAGCTGTCAACCATTAGTGACGCGTCTTATGTACACATTAAATATTGCCGAGTTAATAATACCCCACCGCTATGAAACCAAGCTGGTGAAAAATGCCACACGGTAAGCTAGCGCCATGTCTTTCCAGAGATTGCAATGAAAATGAGCAGCGGCGTCTCCAGTCGTCATTGTGAAAGCCCTAGCGCAAGGCTGCTCTCGGTATAATTACGTCTCCAAAAACATTTTCTCTGGTAACGCCACTTTATTTCAAGTGTCAAAGACAAAGCTACCTCCTTGAGCACACTCTTCGAGGCGTTAGCAGCACTGAGTTTCCAAGCAGCTGAGTATTTCGCAAATGACCACCATTTCCTCAAGTCGTGCGGCCGTGTCTATATACTTCTCTGTACCGAACATTTCTAATTACCTCGAGGGGGCTGCGGAGGGCCAAACCACGATGTCCTCACATCTTTCCGACCACAAAAAGGAAACAAGCTATCGTGTAAAAAAATAAAAGATCCAGAAAAAAAACTTGGCAATTTATATAGGCCCCTACAGTTGCTTTGCAAACAAAGAAAGTACGCCCAACGCAGTTTTATATGTATCCTGTGTGGCAGGCTTATGAATAGACGCTTGAAGATTAACACACAGAAAAAAGCCTCTTCGCAAATGACCTCTGCGGTGTATCTTGAGGTTTTATAAGAGTGTGTGGTGAAACTTGCGGAGTAGAATGAAGGACGCGGATAGAAAAAATGAAAAGAGGACAATGCACTGAGCTTTCTTCATCCGTGTTCTTCATAGTATAATACAAGCTTCATCTTGCGTCGCCATCAACAAGGTCAATCATGCACCATTTAAGGATATCTAAACATAGAACCATGTGTGCTTAGCATGCATATTAGTTTTTATCAGGAATATTTATTTTTTCTTGAAATCAATCTGCTGAATTTTTGACAAGTATTATCGCCAATACCACAAACAACAAAGAATAAAATTTGTAGTTTATCTTCAAACTTAATTGCACAAGACTTTTCAGAATGCTTGGCGTGTGCAGGTATCATTCCCAAGTAAATGCACGTTTCTTTTTTTTTGTAAGTGTTTTTAGCCACTCAATAATAAGAATGGCTCCTCCTCGGAAAAACAGTGTGACGAGAACACCTGCAACGTACTTTAACGTACCCAACACCCGTAATGATTCTTAGGCATGCATGCCCTAGTGGAGCGTCTTCGGAAATTTGCACCATCTCGCGTTTTTTAAAGAGGCCTTGCAATACGTTTTGAGCATGGTCAGAAAATGCTTCCTATCCATAGTAAAGGCTCGCAAGAACAAGCGAGCCAAATATTACAGCACCGCACGTGGTTAGAAATTTACAATAAATTCTTTAAGTCAGCTAAAATTGTTTTCTCTCCTCTCGACAAATGACAGAATAAGCTAAAAAAAGTATTCGTCATAACCACTGGATCAGCCATTGGCTGATTTGAACGTGACGCGATTGGTCGTTACAGGCATCGCTGCGGAAGGCTGTAACTTGTCCACGCGCACGCCCGTGATGACATTGAAATTCCACGTATTCGGACAAAACGAAAACAAAAAAAAACGCAAAGGTCCCTAGGCACGCGTGACGTATTTTCTTTCCCTTGCCATCCCTTCCTCCACAGCTTCCAGCGCTTTTGTCGGAACGAGAGGAGGGAAAATACAATCGCTGCACGTTAAAGAACCCCAGGTGGTCAACATTTCCGGAGCTCTCCACTACGGCGTCTCTCATAATCAAATGGTGGTTTTGGGACGTTAAACCCCACACATCAATCAGAAAATACAGTCGCAGCGTGCGATAAGTTTTTCTAACTTCTCTCATACTGCACGGATTCTAAAACTTTTTGTGGTGCACGGGGTTAATTCTTCAGGCAATAAGCACCATTAGTGAATCCATTTCATGTTGCAGAGCCCCTTTAACGTTCTATGACATCGAACAATGCATGGACTTCAGGGGTGCCAGATCCTACCGAGAAAACAAGCGAATACTGATCATATTGGAAAATATCACTCAAACACAAAGGATAGTTTTAAAAAAAATCACCTAATCGTATAGTACAGCAAAAATATATGCAACCAAGAACGAGAGTGCGCAGTCGCTTTTTAATATTGTCTCGAGGGCAGTCTCCATTCGGTGGAAGGCACGTTTGCCAAAGCATGATTAACGTTACTTGTTGATTCCCCTAATGTGGGTTTGACTTCAACACCCAACTGTAGGCGTGCTCACGCGGACTGCGGTGACGGTCCGGGGGGGGGGGGGGCGAATCTGCTCCATACATTGACTCAGTTGAACGGGAGGAGGGCGCTGCCATGAACCTTCGCTCCCCTTGATGGGGAATCCGGCACTCACATATACACACAACTACTAAAACTCATCGACAAACACCTATTAGTGAACGACAAATGCCCAATGGGGGACGTGATAATCCCTAATATTGCTATATTTGCGCAATATATGAGAATTAGCCTCCGCATAAACGCGGCGAGCAACTGAAAAATTCCACAAGTGGAGTGACAATTTATTAGAAGGCAGAGAGGTTGGCCTGAGCTAGTTCGCTCTAGCCTGCTACTCTACACGGGGGATAAGGGAAAGGGAAATGAAAGAGGGATGAAGGATGATGATGGGGACAAGAAGAGGTGGTGCGTATGTACAGTAGCCACTTAGCATAGTACCCTACAGTCTAGTTTCTAGTCCAGTGCTTTTTATAAAGTCTATAACAGCCTTTGTAGCAGTTTTTGACTCTGTTTGGTCGTTCATTCCTGACAATATGTGGCTTTCACTTAATGGTGTTCGTCCGATGCTTGCCAACGTTGCACTTAGCATTTTTCTTTGCGCCACGTATAATGCACTGTCACAAAATATGTGAGCTATCGTTTCGCGCACTTGGCAGCGTTCACAATTCGGGCGCTGCCAAGTGCGCAAAACGATAGCTCACATATTTTGTGACAAGTGACTCGACGAAAAAGGAGGCCCGACTCCGCTCATTATCTTGGAACCAAAGCCAATCAATTTGTACCAGTGGATTCTGTAGTGTGAGTGCTTGTTGGTGTGTTTCTGATGCTTTTCTGCCAGGGTTCAAGCATTCATTCACCCTTTAGTCGCGTCCCCCAAGGCAAATTGTGACAATTTTTCCTTGAATAAATCAAATTTAGAAATTTTAAGCGAAAGTAGCAACAATGACGGGCCTCTAGCATTCTGCTTCCGTAGAAATGCGGTCACCGCAGCCGAAATCGAACCCATGACCTCCGGAACAGCAGCAGAGCACCATTTCCACTGCTTCATCACCAATAAACTGACACAAAAAATCAAAACGAAGGCACCCAAATTGATTATACCGGTTACTTTACTCAGAGCGGACTTACCAGAAGGTTTACTCTATTTCTTTCTATCACATTCATTGCGCAATGCTCCCTACCAACTGTCACTTCTCTTTATGACGGGTATTGAACCCATCATGTGTTTAGCAGCGCAGCGTTCGAGATGCAACACGCATAAACGACGATTATGCACGCATATACAGGGAATAACAAAATGGGACAGTGGGAAATGAGAAGTCGCGACGATAAGTTTGATGAAAGATCCTATAAGCGTCATAATCGGCTGGTCACCGACAAACCCACGTTAGAGAGGATAAATTATCGGATGTGGCACATGCAATCACGTCTCTAACCGATGCACATTCGAAGCCCCATTTATACGATACTACGTTGTAATGATGGCATTGGGCGCACATTATGGTGCTGGTGCCAAAACATGTATATCTTAGAAGATTCACTCAATTAGAGGGCTCCTAAACCACCCCGAGTTCAAAAGCGATCCGGAATTTTTTTTTCTCGCCTACGCTACTTGCCTTACAAGCGCTATCTCCCCTTTAACCCTTCCTGTTCTATTTTAAGTGTTTTTATAACATGAACTGTTTGGAAGAATACATCTTTTTATACCACTTCGATATCGTTAATGTTGGCACAAGCCTTGTATATAGGCGTGGAGGCATACTTAAACATGTTTGACTGCTGACCCGCAGCTCGCGGGATCGAATCTCCGTCACAGCGCCCACGTTTTGAATGAAAGAGGAAATGCTCGGGGCCCATGTCCTTATATACAAGTGCGCACCAAGGAATTCCCTGCGGTCGAAACTTCCGGAGCCCTTCACTACGGCGGTGATTTTGAAACGTTTGAAACATAATCATACGGTGGTTTTTAAACGTTGTACATCAACAGTTATTATTTCTAAATAAAGATATCGGCTCAATCACCCAAGTACATGAGCGGGTTCATTCGCCGATTGAATATAAGTTAGTTTTCTTTTAGTGAGTGTTACGAATACTAGTGAAAAGATTTGTTCAAGGTAAGGCAACCACACAGGCAAAATTGAGCGCGGGTAGCAGTGAGTACTGGTCCCTCTTAATAAGCCCGTCAGCCGCGAAGGTGCGAATTCATCCTGGAAAAGCTTGTGCGAAAAAAAATGGGCGGGAAGCAAATGATTGAGAGTGCAATAACATAACACTGGTACACTGTCTATAAGAGAAAAATTTGTAACTTCTTGCGGCAATACTTCTTGGCAGACTAGTTGGTTCATGCTGAAATATAAACTGTGCGCAAGCAGAGAGAAAGAAGGGAGAGAGGATAGAACGTGGACTACAACCTCACTTGGCAATCATCGCTCTATTCTGCCTCGTGAGTCGTTCCCTCTAGTAGTAGTAGTAGTAGTAGTAGTAGTAGTAGTAGTAGTAGTAGTAGTAGTAGTAGTAGTAGTAGTAGTAGAAGTAGTAGTAGTAGTAGTAGTAGTAGTAGTAGTGGTAGTGGTAGTGGTAGTGGTAGTGGTAGTGGTAGTAGTAGTAGTAGTAGTAGTGGTAGTGGTAGTGGTAGTGGTAGTGTTAGTGGTAGTGTTAGTGGTAGTGGTAGTGATAGTGGTAGTGGTTGTAGTAGTAGTAGTAGTAGTAGTAGTAGTAGTAGTAGTAGCATGTAGCCACTTCTGGCAAGTTTTAAGAACTGATTAAGATGGTGTTGCGTGCAAATGTCCTAGGAAGTTATGTCACTGTATGGTGTTAGTGGTTTTCATATAGTTGACGATTTTGTATAGTTGCCGGACAGACAGACGAATGGACGGTGTGCGGACGGGCGGGCGGGCGGGCGGGCAGCTAGGCTGGCAGGCAGGCAGGCAGGCAGTTTTCTTTCGCTCTCCTTAGGCAACAAGTCTAGAATTGCAATTTCAGTCACATACTGGTCGCGATACATTTCCTCTCTCCTTTTTTATCCACCCCCTCGCCTTTCCTAACGCTTAGTAGGAAACCAAAAAAATCAATTTACGCCAACCATTCAGGTTTTCTACCACAATAAACATTTCTCTCGCTCTCTCACTCAACAGACAATAATGCCAGAGAAAATATAGGTGGTGTCATTTGAAGAGATTGTAATGTAAATGTAAAGCAAGAAAGTGAATGAAAAGATAACTCGCAACCAGTAGGATCCGGACCTGCGACCTTCGAATAACGTGTCTGAGCATCAGACGCGTTATTCGGTGGAAAGTTATCTTTTTGACCAGTTTTTCTTGCTCCTTATTTAGATTATGCTTCCTTTTGATGACACAACCTATACTTTCTTTGGCATTATTCTCCGTTGTTTCTCCTTAATATTGTGCTAAACAAAAAAAAAAACTGCCTCCTGAATTTACACTTTCCATCATTTCCTCGCAGACGTGCACGTGTTCGTGACAAGCCGACCACAGTGGTTGCTTGAACGTTTCGGATTCGGTGAACTCTGCATCCGGAAGAGGTCCATGGCCTCGAAGTTCCAAGCAAACTTCGAGGGGCACGCCAGCAAGGACAGCCTGTTTCGGACGCTACAGCGATGGAGGAGGGAAGGGTTACCCAGGTGACTGTGGCGGCCGATAGAAGCCATGACCATGTTCGTGTTATTTATTTATTTATTTATTATTTATTTATTTATTTACTACCCACAGAGCCCATACAGGCATTATAGGGGGGGGGGGGGGGGGAGTACAAGAAAAGAACATGAAAATTTGCAGGTTTACATAAGTTTACATAAGTTTGTGTAAAAAAGAAGAAAAAAAGAAAAGAAGTAGATTTGCAACACACAAAACATACACAGCTGCACCGAGCACAGCTGCGTCAGAAAAGTAATATGTATTAGAGAAAAAATGCAGAAACCACAAAAATTGATGAATATTTCATGATAATTAAAACAAAGTGCAGCATTCGGCTAGCCCAAGGGCAACTTAACCCTAAAACAACATAGTTTACAATAAAGATACGATGCAGATCTTGGCGACTGCCAGGAGCACACACGTAGTCTATAGGGCTTAGCGGTCGAAAGATCCAATCATTTTTGTTGGAGAAAAGAACGCACCCGTTGAAGAAATTTCTACCACTGTGGAAGGAAGTCGATTCCACTGACTTATAGTTCTCAGAAAAAGAGTTGCTGAAAGATGATGTATTGTATTTATATTCTCTAATCTTGTGTTCATGATAAATTTGGGCTGAAATGTAGTGAGGCTGGCTTATGTATACATCACGGTCAATTCAAGTATAGCTTCAGTCGAAATGATGCCCTTCGGTGCTGCAGAGACTTTCATTTTAACTTCAGCTTTGCCCCCATCACACTGAATTGTCTGTCGTACATGGGGGCATTAAACACATATCTCGCTGCCATGGACTGAACGTTTTCTAATCTTTCTTCATTTGAAGACGTTGCAGGGTCCCACACACAACATGCCTACTCCAGTACTGATCTCACGTATGCATTGTATAGTACTTCCCGGGTTTGCTGTGGAAAAGCACGTGTTTCTTTTTAAAACTCCTAAGCTCCGACAAGCTTTATTTACAGTGTAATCCACATGCCGATTCCATGATAGAGAGGGGCAGAAGAAAACACCTAGGCATTTGTATTCGCGCGCCATTTCTACCGGAGAGCCGTTTATTGTGTATTCAAATTCACCTGTTTTTTTTCTTCTGGAAAGTCTCATGCATGCAGTTTTCTTAAGATTCAGTTTCATTTCCCATTCCTGGCACCACGCGTATATTGCACATAGGTCGTTTTGAATTACGGAGCAGTCAGTTTCAGAGGTAATCCGACGGTATAAAATGCCGTGTTCTTTTGGAGAATCGACGAACGCTCTAATCTCTCACTTGGACGCTGTTGTTCGATGAACGGCCGAGACCTACGCGTCAACCATCTGAGATTGATAGCTCCGACTCCCACACGCATATTTCAAGCGTCATCGCAAAATCGGCCGAGCACTGTGGCGGGGAACACTGCCTACTGCAGAAACGATGTTTAAATTTTTATCGCTTTTTTTACCTTAAGGTTCGGAATCTGACGATTTAAATTTCAGATTTAAACTCTGCGAGTAATTATTTATTACTATGATAAGATGCACCCGACCTAATATTTACGACGTTTTAGTAATCACATGAACGAACGATAGTCTGAATAAGGTACACAATTTAGCGTGTTCTTTCCTATATTCCGAGAACACTTGAGTAGATCGAAGGATATGCAAGTGAAGCGATGCGCTAGTTAGTCAGTGGTCATGTATTGTATATTATAACACGATAGCGTTAAACAGCGTTGAGGTCGGTGCTGTTAGTTGTGAGCAATAAATTCGCATTGCCTAGCGCGACAAGACAAGATAAGGAAAATTTTACAATTAAATACCTTGGTTTCGAGTTAGAACCAAAGCCAGAACTTGTACGGCACAATGATGTGTTCTACCACAGAGCCAGGACTGTATAAGAAACTTTGGCCTCCATCAGAGCGTAGCATCTCTTTAACGCGGTTAACATTACACGGCTTAAGGGAGAATTCTACTTCAAAACGCAAGTTTGTTGCATAACTACATCATTATTGTTTTTATTTGTTTTAACAAATTTAGTGTGTTTACTTTCATGACTTATGATATGAAGGTTGTTTTAAACTCATATTAGGTTGAACTTCCCTTTAAAGAGAACAAGATGGCTAAACAAAACTAGAGATATGTAGTTGTAAGTCGATTACTTTGGAAAAATAGCCTCGTATCTGGTTGCCATCGCATTTTTCATCAACAGTTCACCGTAACCACATGCTCAAGATGATCATAATTTGCAAGCTTTCCCATTAAAGGCAATTTTGAACAGTATAACTCTGTCACATTCATGTGGAATTTGTGTGAAAAAGTTCATTTATGTGGCAAAGACATTCATGTGTAAAAATACTGCAAACGTTATATACCAGTTTTTTTTTCTTTCCATGAAGTCATGGCTTTTTTTTTTTGTAGTGATGTTAGTGTAACTGTGAATGTTAAACTATTGCCAAGCTGTTCAAATTATACTATATAACATCAGAGGTTGACCAGCAGTGATACATATTAATTACCATATCCGTGGAATGCATGCCAGGTCACGAGATAGTCACGAGGACTTATGACCGCTAACTGATATGCAATAACGCGGACAACGAGTGCTGTGACTGTGTGGGCAGGCCGAGGCAGAAGGACGAGAGACGATAATCAATGCTATCTGTCGCACAAGCCACGAAACAACGAAACCAACCACCATGCCCCTTAGCACCATTCCTTGTGGGGGCATGCTACCGGCAGCCGAGTCTGCTGTTCTGGGCACTAGCGTGACGGCCAGCTTCCTTCAAATAAAAGCTACGGTGTTAACAGTGGCACCTAGTGTTTCAACGCGATAGCGTTGGCAGGCCCGCTAAAAGATTGATATGTAGGGTTTAACATTCCAAAATGACAATATGATTATGAGAGACGCCGTAGTTGAGGGCTCTGGAAGTTTCGACCACCTGGGGTTCTTTAACGTGCACCCAAATCTGAACACATGGGCCTACAGCATTTTCGCCTCCATCTAAAATGCAGCCGCCGCAGCCGGAAGTCGATCCCGCAACCCGCGGGTCAGCAGTCTAGGGCCTGCTCAAGAAAAAATTAGTCTGAGTCAAAACTAGGCAATCCGCGCTTTCTCATTGTTACTTTTTCAAAAACTTCCTTAAATCGAGATAGGTGGCCGAATCGTTTATTTGTTGAATCGTTCAATCGGCTTAAGGAAACTACTGAACACTATGGGTTATTTTCGGATAAATAGACTTTTTTCTTTATAATGGCAACTTCATAAAATTGAATTTCAAGAGGTGGTGACCTCCTCGGGGGCCTAGGCCTCGCCGAGGAGGACCGGAGACCCTGTCTCCTCGCCACCTCGTAGGCTCTCAGCATGGCCCACGGTTGATCGTGGAGGTTGAAGTTGCACAGCGCCACAGTCCACCGCGCCGCAGCCTCATCAGGGGAGACTGCGTTTTCTTCTGCTAAAATTACACACTCCCATAGAATGTGGCTAAGTCATGCGCGAGTCCAGCCGCATAATTCGCAAGTATAATCTGGATAGACGTTTTTTGGGACCAAAATTTAACCATCTCGATAACCACGTTATTTTAGTAACAGTGACTGACCGAAACCTGTGATATACCTTTGCCTTCAGATGGTTGTATACTTGGGGGGTTTTATAATGCTACCGGCTGATTAACACACAACATTATGCAAAACTTTCAAGATTCAGTTCAGGTATAAGTGCGTTGCGTTACGTTATAGAGGGAATTCAGAGATGACCAGTACATTTCTTGCCGCAAGGTAATTTTTCTGTGAGCCCAAAAACTAGGAAATAAAAGCCTATAAAAACGTTAATCAGCTACCCTATCGCAGCGCTACCCACCTTGCTTCGAGCGGAAGAGCAGTGTGCGCTGATTTTGGTGAACATCAGGAGCCATGGTATCATAGGCGACGGCTTCACAGAGCGTCATCATGTTTAACGGTGGCACAAGGCTAACAATCGACATCGTACATGATAGGTGATTGGTTGACAGATTTATTTCAGCAATTAATCGTACGTCAATCAATTGTCTGCGCGTAATCGCTATCAGGCACATTCCAAATTCAATCGCGATGCTCGAACGATTGGGTGGCTGTGCTGTTGAGCCCCATCAGGGTTTTGTTGGCCCACTGCGGAAAGGTGTTGAAGCTGTAGTAGTAGCTTCCGGTGGTGTGGACCGACACGAAAATGGCCAGGATAGTGACGCCTTTCATGAAAAAGACGGGCAACAGCTGCGAAAAGAGAGAGGCACTTCTTTCATACATTGATTTTGCGTTTGGACTGCAGCGAGACACGACATTGTGAAATGGTTAGCCTGCCCGTACTCTCGAGCAGATGTAAGCATGAAGTGGCTATCGTAAGAGCTGATTAGTTCGCGGTGATACTAGACACAACCTGTAGAACACGGCCATGGCACCGTAATGAGCAAGAATGAACCTATTTTACAGGGAACCTTCTTGCAAGTTCTGTCTCGGCCAAACACCATTCGTGCGACACTGGGCGCTGATGCGCCTCTTGGCCGGGTGGCGTCATATCTCTTGATGGAAGCGGCACACGTTCCGCAGTGTAACTTGAGTACCACCGGCGTTCAAACATGCACAGACTAGTTGCGTGGCGCTCTGCATCTGGCTTTGTAAAATAGCTCTTGCGAGTAACGAATAAAATTTCAATGTAAGCTACACCTTCACTTATAAAGTGTGGAAACTTCAGTACTCCAGTTTTCCTTATATTATGCAGACTTCGCTTTTTTTGCCAAGTCGCTTGTAGACTTTCCCGGTCGCTCGTTGCGTTTTTTTCTTTTTATTGGGGGGGGGGGGGGGAGAGGGGGGACTTATTTGCGTTTTTCCAGCAAATATACTTGTTTTAGTGATCATCACGTTCGCCAATGCACGTTTGATGAATAGTTGAGAACATAGGCGAGAGAAAAGTTTTCTATCAAGGGCGGTGAAGGTTCATTACAGTGACCCCCCCCCCCCCCTGTCCTACAAAGAAAAATGTATGGGACAGATTTTACGCCCCCCCCTGATCTGCCGCTGAGCTCACCCTATGTTTGATTGTTCAAACATTCGTTGGAGTAAATTCAACTAAACATTAAGTGAAACATACGTCGAGAGAAATTACAAGGAACGTTAGTCACGCGCTGCCAAACATGCCTTAAACCGAATGGAGGCTGCCCTGGAGACAATGTTAAAAAGTAGCTTCGTGCTTTAGTTGAAGGTTGTTGACATTTGCGCATATTTTCGCTGCGCGACGCAATCATGTGATTTTTCAAGCCCCAAGCCTTCCGAATTTGAGTAATTTTAAAATCATAATTAAAAGTTATCTCCATAAAATAAAAAAATCATTACGTTTCCTCTTCTCTCGGGCTTTTGTGATGAATACTCGCTTGTTTTTTCGGTAGTATCTCGCAACACTGGTGCAAACATTAAGCACGACTCCGAAGTAATATTTTTTTTTAACTTGACGGGGCAGTCTGTTCTTGCCGTTCTGTGCAAGAAGGAAGTGTTCTCATTAGTGAGCTCAATCGAAGCGATGTACCTGTGTTAATTTCGTTTATAGACAGTCGCGTTCGGTCCGTCGGTGATTTTCGTCGACACTACCTCATCAAATGAGAGACTTGTGGGACGGCTTTAGCCCCTTCATATACGAATTAAGACGCCATTGCCAGAAACGTGTCGAATTCATGTGGCGTAATCAAAAGCACTCAGTATTACATTCCAAGGAAGAAATTGAATATTGTGCTGTTTTATATTATATTCACTAATTTGAGTCAATGAGTGTGAACTAATTATATAATTATACGGCTCCAAGCCGGCTTGACTACTTGCATAAAAAGAATCAACTATTAGATCTTAAATGCATGCACATTTCGATTTTTGATCGTATTCGATTCGAACACTATTCTGAATTGTTAACCACTTCGTACCTGAAAAGCCAAGGAACGTGTATTTATCGCAAAATCTTTTGTTCTCAGGACACCGGACAACACGGTTTCTACCAACACGGCAAAGGGAAGCACAGGGCAATGGAAAGGGCGAATTGTGGCTGTTTGGGTAATTGTGAGAAGTTTGAATGAGTGGATTCAGCGCAACAACAGAACTCACTAACTCGTCCCATAGTAGCGAAACTTCCGATTCAAGCGTGGTCACCTAAATGGAAACGTGCGATAGAGCGCGAAGACTCTCGGTTCGGCTCAAGGTACAATGTAGACAAATGCGAATGTTGCTATATACGGATGTCATTCAGTTAGGTTCCACAAATGCGCAGAGCTTGTAAAGCTCCTAAAGTGTTGACCCATCAAGATGACAATGTTTACGACGCTGTGCTGTTAAACGAAAATGGTGTGGGTTCGATTACCATCTCTCTATATGGATCACGTCTAAACGTGAGTGAAGGACAAGAGCACACGTCTACTAACTTAGGTGCAATCTAGTGTAACTCACGTGCTCAAAACTAATCCAGAGGCCCGTAATACGTCATGCCTGGTATAGTCAAAGTGGCTTCAGTATGTTTTTTTTTTTTCGCTTACGAAACTCTCATTATAAATGCGTTTGCAAGTCTGTTGTGTTCACAACAACTTTGTGGTTTGTAATACGTCGTTAGCATTAACCGGAACCCTCTGCACTTTACAATAGTAATAAACGCTGAAGGCTTTTATACGTCCCTAAAACCACGCCATGACCATGAGGTACGCCGTTGTTTAGTGATCGGAACATATCGACCACCGATAATTGTTTAACATGCACTTAACTAGCACTTCTCCATCAAATTGCACCCCAACATGGTAGTCTAGTGGATATGCCATTCGAGTGCTGATCTGCAGGTAGCGGGATCAAATCTTGGCTGCGGTGGCTGCATTTTCAATTGAAGCGAAAATGCTTGCAGCCCGTGTGCTTCGATTTAGGGGCACGTTTAACACAGATTATCAATCAAAAAGGGTATAGGACAAGGGGATACAATCTCCTCAATGCTGTTCATCTCGTGCTTACAGGAGGTTTTCAGAGCCCAAGAAGGGGAAGAGTTAGAGATAAGAGTTAATGAAAAGTACTTTAGTAATCTCCGCTTCGCCGATGACATTACTGAATTAGACAAAGAGAGCAGAAAGGCACGTCTAAAATTACTATGCATAAAGGAAAGTAATGTACAACAACCTCGGAAGCGAATGGCACTTCGAGATGGGTAATAGTGTCCTTGAAGTTGTAAAAGACTACGTCTACCTAGGACAAGTAATAACCACGGAAACAACCCCGAACTTGAAGTAATTAGAAGAGAAAGAATGGGGTGGAGCACATTCGGCACGCACTCTGAAATCATGACTGGTGGATTGCCACTATCCCTCAACAGCAAGGTATAACAGCATGCATCTTCTCGGTACTTACCTACAGAGCAGAACCTGGAGGCTTACAAAGAAGGTTCAGCTTAAATTAAAGACGATGAAGCGAGTCGTGGAACGAAAATAGATAGGTTTAACCTTATGAGAAAAGAAGAGAGAAGACTGGGTCAGGAAACAAACCGAGGTCAAGGGTACTATAGTTGAAATCAAGAAGAAGAAATGGACATGAGCCGGGCATGTAGCGCATACGCGGGATAAACCCTGGTTATAAAGGGTAACTGTCTGCATTACCGGAGAAGTAAAGCCTGTTAGAGCGAGACACAAAGTTAAGTGGTCATCTGAGCTTCGGAAGCTTTCAGGTATAAAGTGGCAGCAGCAAGCACAAAACAGGGTTGACTGGCGGACATGGGAGAATCCTTTGTACGGAAGTGGGCGTAGTCAGGCTGATTGACGATTATGATGCTGATGAACCACAGGCCACCTAAATTTCTGGGGCCTTCCTTTGCGGCGTCTCTCGTGATCGTATCGTAGTTTTGTACGTTAACCTCTAATAATTAATATTATATCCATTGAATTGCGTCCGAGCGACCACGAGAATGTAAACACATGTAGCTTTCTATATTCAGACAGCTGAACAAAAGTTGTCAATTTCATATAACCAAGTGGTAGGTTACCACGCTATACGGATGCGATAGAAACGTAATTGGCGGTATTGACGAGCCACGTACCACGCTGGACAGCCGGTACTCGATCAGGTTGGCGTGCACGAGCGCCATAGGTAGCGAGCACACCGGGAGGAGCAAGCCTGTGGAGCAGGCGACGGTCACGGGCACGCCGTAATACAGCGGGTTCACCAGCGTGGACTCGGCCTGCGCCGTTTTGTAAATGTGCTCGCTAGATAGACGACACATGCGTCCGATACCGAAGAGCGGGAAAAGGCTCGAAGGGTTTCTTGCGCATTCGGCTAACACAACTCAAATCTGAAAGCAATCTTTTCTTCTCCATCAATGTTCTGTTTTTTCCTTGACCCCCTTAGGAGGCTACAGATGAACAAAACTGGCGATGTCACCATCATGTAACGTGACGTCACATGCTAAATAGCTGTGACCCCCAATGACAGCTTTCTGAAGTTAAAGTGTTTCCACACTGCCTCCAAACTCAGAGGTATTACATGCTCCTCGCCTGGTTTCGCACTATATATATATATATATATATATATATATATATATATATATATATATATATATATATATATATATATATATATATATATATATATATATATTGATCACCCAGCCTGTCATGTTGTGATGTGATGACATCAGCATGTGACGTCCCTTAACATCATCGTGAATTCAATTTGTCGATATGTACCGTCACGGTGACGTGTCACCACTTTTGTCAATTTGTGAAACACCTTGGTGACGTCACAAACTTTGTTGGTCTGTAACGCCATGCTAACATTACCATATTTGCTAGTATGTAACGTCATAGTGACGTCACCAATTTCTTTGGTATGTAACTAGCAACGGCACATGGTGCCGTTGTCACACGATGCTCATTTTTTTAATAGCTCGTGTTGGCACCGAAAGTCAATTTTCGCGTTTGAGGAGGCATCTAATGTTTTCGCCCGAATAATAACGATGCATTCAGCTCCACGGACGATTTAGAGAAAACAACCCCCGATAATTCGTTCCACGTTGAAGGCAGTGTTTATAGGTTAAATCCCGGAATAGGCGAGATTAGATCACCATAAAAAACACTAACTTGTTTTTCATAGGTAAGCAATTAAACATTAACTGTCATTTTCCATTTGTATTTCAACATAACGAATGTGTATTCAGCGGGTGGCGAACGTCATTTATGCTTATCCATCATTTAACGAACGTTTTGCAAAATGTCGCAGAATTAAGCAGTTCACCAGCAATATGCGAGAAGGTATGGCAATTTTTGGACATAAACGTATTTCGTACTCCATTAAAGAATCTGGATAGAAGAAACCCTGGAAGGCAGCATCCTCGAGATCATCACTTCAGTAGAGACACCGAGGAAGGTAACCCTTCGTTTTAACAGTCGACTAAACATGACCTCTGGTTCTCGTAAAAGAACAATCAGTAATAGCTGAGATCATTACTCGATAAGCCTCGGCTAATGCAAGGTATACACTGGTTTTATCACTGCCCCCATCACAAAGAATGTGCACTGCTTAAGTTTTTCGATGTGGATTTCAACATGATTTTCCCAAAGTACCCAAGTTCAAAGTCAGACAACGTATAAAGTGCACTGAACTGAAAGCTCATTTCTGCGCAGCGAATATTTGGAGGATGGGGAGGGGCTCACAAGGTCGCAGGCGATGGGGATGAGCACGGTGGCTGCGGCGGTGTCGTTGTTTACCTCGGTGAGCACCGTGGTGATGAGCATGAGCACGAGCTGCACGAACACCGGGTGCCAGTGGCGCATAACCATCATCGCGCTGGACAGCCACGCCAGCAGACCGGACTCCTGCGCGAGACACATCAGCGTCGGACAGAACTGAACTGTGGTCGAGAATAAAGTAGGAACTGTCCACCCGCACATTGTTCAGGCTTAGCTTCTGGTACAAGTAAACAATATGGTCGAACCATTTGAACTAAAAGGACCATCTCTGCTCAAGCACTCTTCGGTAAAGGAGAAGGACCGCTTCGGTGGCTCAATGATTAGATACTCAACCAAAGCAGAACACCTCGTTTGCAGTTACGGAAAGTATGTATGACGCTTATATGACGCTCTTACACGTGCAACTGGGTATTTCGAAGGCCTCGATGTAAAGACAAAATATGGGAATGAAGTGGGCCAGTTCGCCTAGACGGTCTCTTTACTTGCAAAATGGCCTTTCATCTCGGCTCTATATCTCATTGGTAATTTGGAAACGGACATTGCCTTGCATAAATAGCCCACATCAAGCATCACTATTTTCAATCCTAAGTTATTTCACGTCAAAAACAGTTTATCCAATGTTGTGCGTGCGTGCGTGCGTGCGTGCGTGTGCGTGCGTGCGTGTGCGTGTGTGTGTGTGTGTGTGTGTGCGTGCGTGTGCGTGTGCGTGTGCGTGTGTGTGTGTGTGTGTGTGTGTGTGTGTGTGTGTGTGTGTGTGTGTGTGTGTGTGTGTGTGTGTGTGTGTGTGTGTGTGTGTGTGTGTGTGTGTGTGTGTGTGTGTGTGTGTGTGTGTGTGTGTGTGTGTGTGTGTGTGTGTGTGTGTGTGTGTGTGTGTGTGTGTGTGTGTGTGTGTGTGTGTGTGTGTGTGTGTGTGTGTGTGTGTGTGTGTGTGTGTGTGTGTGTGTGTGTGTGTGTGTGTGTGTGTGTGTGTGTGTGTGTGTGTGTGTGTGTGTGTGTGTGTGTGTGTGTGTGTGTGTGTGTGTGTGTGTGTGTGTGTGTGTGTGTGTGTGTGTGTGTGTGTGTGTGTGTGTGTGTGTGTGTGTGTGTGTCAACAAGCCTGTGATAGTAGCCCACCAGTGGCATCTCCGGATTCGCACCATGTGTCCGATACTAAATTTATGCCATCCCAACGTTGTGCCTCCCCGCCACGACAGTTGCCACAAGTACAGCGCGCTGCAGATGAAGCAGACGATCGAAGAAGAGACGTGCGGACAAAGGTACGTCGCGACAACTTTTTCATGCACATACTACCACCTGGTGGCACTGCTTATGCTATACGTGGACAATTGGCATGATTAAGAGGTCCGCACAAGAGATCTATCGAACTTTCAAGCGCGAAATTGCCAAGGAACGGATCTATGATAATACTCGGGGTAGTCCTCTACTGTTTGAGGCCAGGACGGGAGTATTGCGAACCAAGACATATCGGGCCAAATACGAAGGGGTAGACATGGTATGCAGTGCGTGTGGAGAGGAAGAAGAAACTGCCGAACACTTGATAAGGTTCTGTAAAGGACTTCACCCTATAGTTCAGGATGATAGCGCAGAGTTTTTCAAAGCACTGGGGTTTAGGGACAGGGAGGGCAAAATAGACTTTAAGCGGGTAGAATTAACAAGAAAAAGGTTATCTGATTGGTGGCTAAAGTAAAGTCATGAGTGAAAATTAAAACCTTCACTGCAAAGTACGAGTCCTCAAACTCACTATTTAAAGGGAAAAAAAATCTAGTTCTTGGTTCACTAAGTATTACGGCTTGGTGGCGTTAGCCACCGCCCGATCTAAAAGGTACAGCCATATCAATCAATCCAATCCAATCGTGGCGTCAGGGTACAGTAGAAACAAAACGCTTTTGAAAGCATGCTGTAATAATTTTTTTCTGGGCGCACTCGCTTTACTAGTACCTTTTCTACGCTCTCGGGTGGTTGGCCTATCATTTGACACATAAAAAAACGATAAGTGAGAAATTACGTGACAATAACCTTAAGTAAACTTTAAACTTCAGAACACGAATCAGGTACGGAACTTACAACAATGACCCGACACACAGGCGCTTCTACTGTTAGTCTATATAGTGTTCTTGAATTATCAAAAGTCCCGTATCAAGAAGCACGGTGGTTTGGACTAGTTGGTATGACATGACGATTGTTATAGCACGAGAGCCGAACCACGACGAAGGGACAAGAGAAGAAATGTCTTCTCTTGTCCCTTCGTCATCGTCCTGCTCTCTCGCTATAACAATCGTGCCGTATCAAATTTACACTCTCAAATTTAGGACAAAATTAACGCTCGGGCTATTGCTAAGACAATTCGCCACATGGTCTTCTCTCCCATTCCTTGTGCTACCTTTGTGGTGGGCAATGATGCTCGAATTTCGGCCGAGTTTTCCAAAGATGAAGCGTTATGGCAGTCAACGTGTTTAAGACATATCTTTCTTATGCATGGAAAGGCAAGCACCCTCGTCGACGCAATGATTTGAGTGGCGTTGCCTGTTCGACAGTTCGCAATCACTTGAAGCTTGAATCCTTGCATTTAACTTGAGTCTCGTTCGGACATAGACAAGAAAGACGTAGGCGAGAGAGTGTTTGCAGGTCAGGGATGGAGCGCTTACCTTGATGGCGCCAGCGACGCACAGCCCACCTCCGTAAGTGATGAACGCGCTCCAGGGCACCTTCCGCTGCACCAGGTTCCACTCTAGCACGTACTCGCTGAATAGCCGCTCGCACGGCTGCTGGGGTGTCGCGAAGAACACCAGCACCAATACGAACACGAGTGTCGTGTCTTGGAGGCCCCTGGAATTCGTTCGAGGCGAATGTCTTAAGGATTGTGTTTGCTTTGAGGGAGCAGTGCTTTTGTATTGCTCAGGCATGGCTGCTACGTGGCCATATAATATGTTAATACGACGTTTCGCTATGTGTACAAAAGAAGACTTCAACTTCAAATGTACCAGGTATTTTCTACTTTTGTGGTTAAAATATTTAATATGAGAACAAGATGTATACAAGCTGCTAATACACCTACAGACAATGCCAATATAGTTTAAAGAAATTGGGTCCTATGTTAGTTGAGGTTTCTTGCAGAGAAATCAAACCAACTCGATTCAAGAAAAAATCAACACCGATACTTACGCTATCCTAAAACGAAAAAAAAAAACGTGAATGAAAATCTCTACCGTCCGTGTAAGAGGTATTCAGCTACAATTTCGACCCATAAAAGATGGATTCTGTGTAATTTGCAGTTACACGACTTGAGAACATTCATCACGTAAAAATAATCAGAGATTACTTCACAAATTCACATCTCTCTACAAGATAAGTTCAATACGCTAGTTTGAAATACATCTCTCTTTGTTATTGGCTGGATCCGGGCAATGACACCCTGGACTTAGTACGCCATAGTCTCGATAAAAAAAATTACCAAACATAGGCCCTGAAAAATTCGTCAAATTGCAATAAATATATTTCGTGCATTCCTGGAGAATACCTAAACAGGTATGGTTCTTTCGGATATAAACGTGGGCATTTATGACTAAATTATGCGCGTACTTTCGTTCCTTGGGCCTACAGCTCATGTCACATTGGCGTAATTTTTACTGGAACACCGACATTCAAGCCGAGGTCACTTTAGCGGCTAGATTTGAAGAGACATGACAACGGTATGACGAACAATTGCTCATAGTAGTCGCTATAGTAAAGAAAGTGATGCCACGATTTCAAATCAGGAGGGCCTATCATAGGAATTTCTACGCAGCCAGTTCGAGTTGCCATTGTAAGCCAACGTAGACTGGAAGGCATAGTAGAAGACTCTTTTCTTAAGCTGAAGCAAGCCGTTAGTTGTTATCGTTCGGAGAGAAACTGCAATATCCAATAAAAAGCGAGGTCACGCCACATCTACATATGTGCGACACATCCACACAAACCTTCTGCATTAACATGACGTTGGTTTATTATAGTGTCAAGTACATGAACAACTTTATTATTTAGCCAGCAAAAATGAATGCGAGGTAATCCTTTCTTACACCAGTCCGAATTCGTCCGGCAAAGCGTACGGTATGGCAAACTGGGACCGGAACAGCAGCGTCACGAAAAGCCCAAGAAGGCAGCTCATGACGAAGAACTCCAGCTTGCTGCACGAAAAAAATGGTACGTGGATTGAAACCAACGAGACAAGAAGATCCTTAAACGATTCAACTAAAGCTGCCGTAAAGCCAAAGCCGCAGTTTATATGCAAACTCTCGTGTAGAATAGGCCAGCTGAAAGAGATGTCCATGTATTTTTTACAACGCCCTGTGCATGTCTCTAGTTTCATCTCGGGCTATTTTGTTA